>JAWPHD010011904.1:0-79851 GCA_037043455.1 Cyrtodaria siliqua
TGTAGCCTCGTCCATCGTAAGCAGACATAAATCCTCCTATCTGAAGTTTATATATCGAAGTCTATTCTCCAAGCATGTTTAATAAGCAAAAGTAGGAGTAGGGCGGTTTCCGCGATTCTAATGAGACACCTACCCTGACCAGATCCGCCTTTTTTTTTTTTTATATAGGTGGGGTGGGTGATGGTGGTGGTGACGGGCCGGTGAGGGATAACCAAATAAATTGGACTGCAGCTTTGTTTTAGTATATTTTGATGTTAAATATGGCTGCATATGGTGATACTCGCCAATAAAAAATAAATAAAAAAACATTAGCGGGTGGCCAGTTGAGTTCCATAATTCCAGATTGGCCATCAAAATGCACAACGAGAAGCTGAACAGCGGTCAGCCTTTTTAAATATAGGCTACAGACTACTTTTCAGACTTGGTGTGAGCCCCTTCACCGAATACCGAATACGCACCTGCAGACGTTCAATGACTTTACACTCGTTATATTTTTTGACCGACAGTGCCGAGTCGAACATTTTATCGTTTTAGCGTGTAATTTTTATAAAGAAATACCATGATGTTCGTAACATGTAGTACACGCCATGTACTATTTAAGCTTAAACAACATATTTTTAGTATCTCCTTGTATTTCATTAGAAAAAAACACAAGTGTTACCATTTTTAAACGCATTTTAACAATGACATCTCTTACGAGTTACTTCCCCTCGCTTCGGAATTTTAAATGGGTGAATCTCGAAATTTCTCGCGCAGTAAAGCATCTAAAAGTCAATACAGCTGAAGATGACGAAACTTAAAAGGGAACTAAAATTTTAATCATGTAAACTTGTTACAATCTTCCAGATTACGCGTTTAAAAAAAAGAAAATGGCGGCTGTTTTTTTTTGACGTTGACGGAAAATGACGTACTACTTTCCGTTGTCATGTGTTGCTATGATAAGTCGACGGCGGAGCTAAAAACCACTCTGCTTCCCACCTGCTTATGACAAAAAATGATAACAGCAACGCTGATTAAGAACAGTTTGTTTTAGTATATGATAGAACAGGATATGTGTTTCCAGTAAATAGATCATAAATAAAATAAGAAAAAGGCTAGACAAATAGTATACACATATAATCTAGATAACGGACAAAGTATTTTGATATAATTAATTGTGTGTGGGAGGGAAAGCGAGTTGTGTATGTTTGTGTCGGGTAGGGGTGGGGGGGGGGGGGGGGGGTTGGGGGATGGTGGGGGGGGGGGGGGTTGTATAATTTAACGATACATGTAACAGGTAACAAAGATTAAATAAATATTCTCAACAACATATAACAAAAACTTCGCCAATAACAGCTTAACAGAACAAAAACTGTTACCCTCCCTCTCACTATCTACCCACTACGACCTATGAGTCTCATTCATTAAACATAGTAACAATATCTTAAGTATTTTGATGGGTGTTAATGCCAAACACATATACTCTTTATATATCAATTGTATGTATACACTTATATGGACTTAAGGGTGAATTTAAGTTAAGCAGACCCCACGTCTCCACTCCCCCCCCCCCCCCCCCCCCCCCCACACACACACCCCCACCTCGCCACAAAAATACTAAATAATAAATACATCTGACTATAAATGCGAGAGAATTACCAAAATGCCATGTTGCTGCATGATTTCACTCACTCTCTAGAATTAAAACATCGATCTGCAAACGTTTCTAGATTGAGATTGTCTACAGTACTGGAACCTTTCTAACACGAGAAAGACATTTTAAAATACTTAGGCCAAATAAAATAATACTGTGTTTACTGTGACCCGACCAACTCCTTTAAAACGCCGCCGACTTAATCCGACAATCGTAATTAAGATTATGATTTTATCAAATTTAGAAACTAGAGTTAGTTCTCACCCTTAAAATAGAGGCAGGTATGTAGTTAAGGCCTTTAACTGTACAAAATATACATTTTATCGAAGTGCTTTGCCCGTTACGTTGGTTGAGCCTGTTTCATATTATGACTAAATCTGATCTGAATGCATAGAAGACGTCTACATGCCCAAATCAATGGGAAATCTGGAGTGAATATATGGTACTTGAAGAACGCCTCGCAAAATCAATGAACGCTCCATATTCAAATATTTTAAGAATAATTCGAGTCTTCTCTTCAATATATATATGTAAATTGGGTGTCCCGGCTCAGAGATCTCGCTTCGCTCGATCCTGATCCGGTAACACCCAATTTACATATATATGTATTTGTGAAACTGATGAGAAAGTATGGGTTGAACAACCCATACTTTATTTATATAATTTATAAATATCATATAAAAATATTTATTTAATACAAAACAATTTTATTGGTTTTCTTTGTCCACATATTGTAGTTAGAACTATATAACCCCAACTCCTTGTTTTTATTTTTATATTTTTTTATTCTCAAAATCTACCTCAAACCTCAATACATCTTAATTTTAAACACTCCAAATTATACATCTTTTCACCCAAAACACTATAGTATTTTCTAACCGCTCTTGCACCACAACCAACACAAACATGATACTTTGCAAATGTACCTTTTTTACAAATTAGACAAGGTACTACACGACTTGTTTTTAATCTATACTTATGCAAACTGCAATAATCTGAATCTTGCGTTGATTTAAGTGTGCATGGATTATGCGACCCAACTTTAAGAAACTTGCAAATGTTGATATCCATTATTTTTACATACTTATTTTTTCTACTTAATAAAAAAGTTTTAATATGTAATAACAAAAGAAGTATGAGCAACGAAGAGACTATAAAAAATTTAATATCTCTGTTCAGAGAGGGTGTGATAGATAAGGAAACATTATCCCACGGTATAAAAGCAGTGGAAATTTCAAGGTCGGAAGCTTTGAAATTAAAAACTAAATCGGAAGCTAAATCAGAAGCTCTGAAATTGGAAGATAAGTCTACATCATTTGAAAATTGGCGCAAGAGGCGTCATGCCAAGAAAGAACGCGCACGAAAAAAACGTAAGTTGCAACAAGCTGAGAAGAAAGCTGTGCAACAAGCTGAGAAGAAGGTTCTGGATGAGAAGAAGGCTTTATCACAAATCATAATCGAAGATACCACCGAATTAAAACTAGTTGACAAACCAATATGTGGTTATTTCAAAGCATATGAAATATCCGCTCGCAAATATAAAGATCCTTTAAAACTACTCCGTGATAAAAAATCTATTATCAGGGAACAAATAATCAAGGAGCTGAAAAATATGAAAGGAATAAAATTCCAGTTAGGTCTTACCGTAGAATTATTCAAAGATGATGGTGAGATAAAAAAATATACCACTGCAGTTCTGCATAGTGAACAGAATACACTTTTATCTTCTGAGCGATTAGACGAGTTGTATGAAAAATCATCTTCTGACATACAAGAAAGTTTGGAAAGATTTACAAACACAGCATCAGGATTAGAAGTTGATGACTGTGTTACACTTTGTTTGAATTTTGCAAAGTATGAGCCACTAAAAGGCTCATCATATATTATTTTGCCTAAAGTAATATCAAACAAGAAAGCAGTTATAAATGTGAAGAATTATGATGATAAATGTTTACTTCATGCTATAAATGCAGCTCTGCATCCAGCCAAAAAGAATTCTGATAGAGTATCAAGTTATCCTAGCATAGACTTTTTGAAAACGGAGGGGGTTGATTTTCCAACTCCAGTCCCGCAGATAACCAAAGTAGAAAATCAAAACAATCTTGCTATCAATGTTTATGGATTTACTGCATCAGAAAAACATAATAATGTATCTATTTTTCCATATAGAATATCAGAGCAGCCGAATCACATAGAAAGAATTAATTTGCTGTTAGTTTCTGAAGATGTTGAAGTTGAAGAAGAGAAGGAAGATGATCGCAACAACGAAGAAGGAATTATAGATGATAATTACAACCCCGATGATTTTGTTAATATTACTCAACAAAAACCAAAAGAAACAAAATATCATTACTGCATCATTAAAAATTTAAACAAGCTACTTTACAGCCAAAACAAACATCATGGTAAAACTTATTTCTGTGATCGTTGTCTTCATGGTTACTCTGGAGCAAATCTACTCACCAAGCACAAAGAAGACTGTGATGGTATTAATAAAAACTCTTGCCGAATAGAAATGCCAAAAAAAGGTGTAATCATCAAATTTAAAAATCATCAAAATCAAATGTTTGTGCCTTATGGGATATATGCTGATCTTGAAAGTATAGTCAAAACACAATCAACTAAATTTGGAAAGAAATCTAAAATCACAAGTGTGCACGAAGCTTGTGGATTTGGATATCAAGTTGTCAGATATGATGGTAAAACAGAAGAACCTGTTATTTACAGAGGTGAAGATACTGTTGAAAAGTTTTTAAATCATTTGGAATGTGAAAAGAGCAAGATCAATAATATATTTGCTCACCCGAAACCATTAATCATGACACAGCAGAATGAAATAGATTATGAAAAAGCAACACACTGCTGGATATGTGAAAATATAATAGATAATGATAAGAACTGCAAAGTAAGAGACCACTGTCATTTTACAGGAGAATACAGAGGTGCAGCACATAAAAACTGCAACCTAAAGCTGAAAATAAAACCAAACAAAACACCTATACCTGTTATATTTCACAACCTCAAAGGATATGATAGTCATCTTATAATGCAAAAAATACATAAAATGACAGGTAATATTACATGCATTCCAAACAACGCTGAAAAGTATATTTCATTTAGTGCCGGACAACTTAGATTTTTGGATAGCTGGCAATTTTTGAATTCGCCTCTAGAAAAATTGGTTAAAGCAACAGACAAATCTGATTTTAAAATTACTAAAAATCAGTTTGGAGAACAAGCATATTTACTTTTACGAAAAGGTGTTTATCCATACGAATATATGGACAGTATGGAAAGATTTAAGGAAACGCAATTACCGCCTATAGAAAAGTTTTACAGTAGTCTTTACGATGAAAGTATAAGTCCCGAAGATTACGAATATGCACAAAAAATATGGAAAGAGTTTAACTGTAAAACTCTTGGAGACTATCATGATTTATATCTAAAAACTGATGTAACTCTGTTAGCAGATGTGTTTCAAACTTTTAGAAAAACATGTATGAGTGCATACAAACTTGATGCTTTACATTACTATACAGCACCTGGATTATCTTGGGATGCTTTACTTAAACATTCAAAAGAAAAATTAGAACTTTTGACAGACATTGACATGCACTTATTTATAGAAAAAGGTATGCGTGGTGGAATTAGTATGGTATCAAAACGATATGCCAAAGCAAACAATCCATATGTGGCTGATTATAACCCTAACGAGGAAATCAACTACTTAATGGATTATGATGCTAATAACTTATATTGGTGGGCAATGAGTCAGCCACTTCCATGTTCTGGCTTTGTTTGGAAAGCCAAAAACAAGAAAGGAACATATTCTAAACCAAAATCTGGCAAACTTGGAAAACCTGGCAAAGGACAAATACTTGAAGTTGATTTGGAATATCCTAAAGAGCTCCATGAAGCTCACAATGACTATCCACTTGCACCGGAAAGATTAGCAGTGAAAAAAGAATGGTTGTCTGAATACCAAACAGATCTGTTAGAAAATAATGGCATGATAAATACAGAACAACTAGTTCCCAATCTTATGGACAAAGAAAAGTATGTGATACATCATAAAAACCTGGAACTGTATTTATCTTTAGGCATGAAACTAAAGAAAATACACAGAGTATTAGAATTTAATGAAAAACCATGGATGAAATCATATATAAACCTAAACACAGAACTTAGGAAAAAAGCTAAATCAAAATTTGAAACAGATTTTTACAAACTTATGAATAACTCTGTGTTTGGCAAGACAATGGAAAATCTACGCAAGCGGACTGATATAAAACTAGTCAGAACTGATGGTTCTGAAAATGAAAAAATAAGAAAAATAATAGCTAAACCAAACTTTAACCGACGCATAAAATTTTCAGATGAATTGTCAGCAGTACATGTAAACAAAACAAAATTAACATTAAACAAACCAATTTATGTTGGGATGTCAGTATTGGATTTATCAAAGTACCGTATGTATGATTGGTATTATAATACTTTGAAAAAAAGGTATGGAGCTGACTGTAATGTAGCATACACAGACACTGACAGCTTGCTGGTAGACATCAAAACAAAAGATGTGTACAAAGACATGGCTGAACTGAAAGATGAGTATGACTTGAGTGATTATCCTCAAAATCACCCCATGCACGATGATACAAACAAAAAAGTAATAGGTAAAATGAAAGACGAATGTAATGGTGTTGCTATAGCTGAGTATGTTGGATTAAGACCCAAGCTATATTCTATTTTGAGAGCGGATGAGCAGGTTATTAAGAAAGCAAAGGGTGTAAAAGAATATGTAGTCAAAAAACATATAAATTTTGAAAACTACAAGGATGCACTATTTAACAAGAAAAAATACACCCATGAAATGAATATGTTGCGATCAATAAAACATCAAATATATGGCATAACAGTAAACAAAGTTACATTATCACCATTTTACTCAAAAAGATACATCCGAGAAGATGGAATTACAACTGATGCTCATGGTTTCTTTAAAAACTTATGAATTTGTGTATCAGCAGAAACAATAAGTAATTCTTCTTTGACAAATCCTCTCTGTGGCGCTGGTGCTTTCAAATAATAAACTCTTATACCTTGCGTCACCATATAACTTTTAATCTTGTGAATATCTACACTCCACATTGGATCAGTTGCTCTGCGTCTTCCACCTTCTTGTTCCCCGGGTTGATATAAATATCTTACACTTGCATTCATACAGATAGGATCACCTTTTAATATTTTTGTTTCAACAAGAGGAGGCTTTTTTGTCTCCGAATTTATGGCTTTAACAACTTCTGGTAATCTCTTTACCCATTCCCTATTACGTTTTTGTGAATCTATTTCCTTAGCATACTGATAACCAAACAATCTTTCAGCTAATGTTCTGTTAAATCTTTCCACTAAAGCTTGGTCTCTATGTATTTCTGTTCTGCCCCGTCTGATATTTACTTTGTGTTTTGACATCAACTGTGATACTGCACCCATAAATTCTCTGCCTGGATCCACTTGTAATAACTTTGGATATTTTAGATGCCGACTATATATATTTTCAAATGCTTTAGCAACTTCTTTACTATCCTTGGAAGTTAGTGGCTCTGCTTCTTTATATCTACTTGCAATATCAACCACAGTCAACGCATATTTATATGTCTTGCGTCCACGACCAATCCCAAAAGTATCATGCGGCAGAAATAACAAATCAGCTTGATGCACTCCATTCTTAGTAGAAACATCAAACCTGGGTCTAACTATTTTTTTCGGCGCAGGTAAATAAATCTGCCACACAGCTTGTTTCTTTAAAAATTCTAATGCCTTTTTTTCACTGACACCAGCCTCTTTTGCTAATTTTTTAACTGCTGTGTAACCTCTCCAAAATCCTTTTGGGCTGTAATAAATCTTTTCCATTTTTTTCTACTAAAGATTAAACTTTATATAACTATAAAGAAAAAATGGAAATCACAACTGCACAATTTGATGAACTGCTTGAAGAGCAATATCAAAATAGCACAAAGAAATGGACAGACTTGGAACTAAATAAAATATACAAAATTACAGATACGAAAATAGTAGATACTGAATATGGTCCATCCATGGTATTGACATTATTAGACAATGGTGAAGTATGGGCGCCTAATCATCTTAAAAATAAATTAGAGAAGAGTGCTAAACCACCATATTATATTCGACCACTTGGATTGAAACCATGTAAGAACAACAAAAAAAATAGGTATCATGCATATGACTTAGTATTTTCAAAGTAAACTTAGTCATTTCAAATCCAAAAAAGTCTAAAGTAATTATAGTTTTAAACTATTTTTTTTTTTATGAACTCAATTTATACGCCACAAATCCAGTTGCAGCCATGCCCACCACAATAAACGTAATTTCTCTATTCTGTTGATCCGGAGATGGTGTATAAAAATCACTCAACTTGGGCTCCGGTTCCAAAAGTAAATGTTTGCCAGTTATGTAATAATACTGTTTCATAGCTTGGTCCACATCATCAAAAGTCTGCTCTGCATGATGTTCTTTTTGCAGTTGTTTATTAATAAAATCTAATCTCTCTGTTCTTTTTTTATTCCACTCAGCTTGTGCTGCGTTTAATTGTTCCACTGCTTTGTCATGCCTTTGTCTTTCCTCATCTGAATGACTTCCCATTTTTGAAAAGAAATAATTTGAACCGCTAAACGCCAATGCGTTTGTTAATGCGCCACCTATCATCATTGCTACTGCACTTGCCATTTTTTTTATATATATATTTTTTAAAATTATTTCATAATATCCGCAGGAATAATACCTTGCTTAATCAGCATATCCTTTGTAGCCATTGCTAACATTATATCCACAGACAGCCACCCAACATCTACCATATTAAAATTCACTTTAGGTGCTGGTCTTTTTAGTATTTTTCTGCCAATTTCAGAATATCCAACAGTTAGAAGTGTTTCCACTCCAGCGTGATACATCATATTTACAATTTGTTTTCCGTCAATACTTGCTGCCATTTTTTTTTATATGATTATTTTTTTAAAATAAATTATTAAAAATCAAACGGGTCTTTTGGTGCAACATGAACAGGTTGCACAGTTACAGGTTGTTTAGCAGATTTTTTGTTATAAATATACAAACCCAACCCAGCAATGCCTAATAAAACCAGACACGGTGGAATATAATTTTTGTATACGTTTATTTTGATTTTTTCTGGTTCTTCTTCACCTATTGTTATTTTTGTTATTTGATTTGCAGTATCTTGCTTTGCAGCATTTTGATTTGTAACATCTTGAAGCAAACGCTTTGCCTTTTTTGCCGCTGCTCCTTTTTTTCCAGCTTCTATTCTTTTTGGATTTTTTACTTTTTGTTGTTCAACAGGTTGTGTAACAACAGGTATAACTTCACTCTCTTGGTTCTCCATTTATATTATCTATAATTTTATTTTTATTAAAATCAATATGTCTTACAGTTGTCAGTATTGCTGTAAATGGTGCTAAGCACATTCCATACCTGTAATACAACTCACAACAAGCACTTGTCAAAGCATGATTAATAAATGGGTCTTCTTCCAAATCTTCTATCAGCTTTGGTGGATTGGTTACATTAATATATTTTGATACTCCCATCACATACAAGTTAATAAAAGAATTGCCTAAAGTTTTAGTCATACTTGCCCCAAGCCTTGCTTCATATCTGCAGTAAAGTTTGTTAATTTCATCTGGGGGCATGCTATCTATATTTGTGAGTTGAATGTCTTTACCCAAATATTGACGACTACCACCGCCAGCTACTATGGCTGATAATCTTTCTTTTTTTGTTTCTTGTTGCTTTGATTCATCTGGTTCCGTCTGTTCCGATATATTTTGTAATAGTTCTTCCGCATTCATTTTTATATTATTAATCTTATTTTTTATCTTGAAATAAATATAAAATACAAAACAACTAGCTGCGATATTCATGCAGCTAGTAATTGTTAGTATTGTTAATAGCATTGTTGTTAATATTGCTATTTTTTCTATTAACATTATTAATTTGCTGCAAGCATTGCTATTAACATTGCTACTTTGCTATGAGCAATGCTATTAGCAATACTATATTTATGGTCAGTATTGCTATTAACATTGCTACTTTGCTGTTAGTATTACTATTAGCAACAGTTGTAAAAAAAGGTATTATACCTGCGTGAAATAAATATATTTTGTAATAATAAAAAAATATTATATAAGAAAAAATGGATTTGAAAATAACAGACGGTGAGAATAGTGATTATAACAAAAATAAAATAGCACTGGATATTATGACAAGAGATGACGTAAAATGTTGTATATGTGTTTTAGAAAGTAAGTTTTTACAAACGTATGCAAAAGGTGCACAGGAAACGCCTGTAATTTCTGTGACAAAGGATGGCGCAGAATATTTTATATGTGAGCCAAGAGGGTATGTTTTACAAGCCCCGCAAAACATGAGTAGTGATGTTGTACCGATATTGGTTAGTGCATTGAGTTTATGGTTTATATGGGACACTCTAGTTTGTATTTTTGAAAAAAATTATTCAACCCAATAACCAGTTGGTTGGCCAGTCCTCAAAATTAACTTCGAATATTTAGTCTTAGCTAAAGCTTTTCTTATTCTGGTTCTCTCTTCCAGCGTTGGAATAACATCATTCTCTCTCAAACAATTTTCATAACTATCTCTGTCCTTGGTGTAAAACATACACAACCATTTTGCTTGCTCCCTTAAATCTTTCAATACAGAATTATATCTCTGTGAAATGACCCACACTGATTGTTTGGCGTGACGACCAGAGAATGCCAACTCTGACAACATATCTTTTTTCTTTGTTAATTCTTTTGTGGCTGAGCAATCGTCAATGATGTATAATGTGGGCTGGCCAGCATATCTTTTGAAAAATAAACGCAACAGTTCTTGTAGCATTTCATTTCCGTCTTTACCAACAGGATTGACAATTGTTATTTTTTTATCTTTTGGGTGTCTTACATCTCCTATCCAGGATCTATTTTTATAAGCCTCGTTCCACTTTATAGTCAGGCACAATATAATTATATGTTCAAAAACTCCAACATACTCTTTTTCAAGTATGTCAAGAACAAACTCTGTTTTACCACAGCCTGTCTGACCACAAATAATGGCACTGTGTGAATATTTAGGATATTTTTGTTGTAAACTAGTATCCTGCTTCTTTGAATCTTCCATCTTCGAAATTGATTTGCGCATCTTGTATTATATATATGTAAATATTTAAAGTTTGATCTGCATCTGCTTTTTTATTTATTAATATCGTTATGCCTTCACTGCCGTTTTCTATTCTTCTTCCACTGCCGTGTAATAAATTGTCATCACATGTTCTAAGGTCAAGCCACAAAGCATATGATTTTGTCAAATAAGTCTCAAGAGAACACTGGTAAAGTTTAAGTCCCTCGCTACTATTTCTGTCTCTTTGTTTCTTTTTGATGTTAAGGCAAAATATTTGTTGATTTCATCCCAATGTTGATATGCCTTCATGCCTTGACTATACAACTGATTTGGTACTCCCTCTATTGTCATTTCAACTTTTTCAATCTTTGGGTTGTAATAGGTTTCCGTGTCTGTTCTTTCTGGGTCTTCAAACAGCATTAAAATACCTTTCATGCTCCGTGCTGGTACATTAATGTTGATGTTCCAAAGAGTATCAGATTTGTTTGCTATTATTTTTCTATGCCGCAAGATACGATCATACATAAATGACATCTTACCATTGATTTGCTGTCTTATTTGTCTGGATAATTCAACATCACTAACCGTATCAAATTCCAAGCAGATATTTTTTATTACATAAGATGCATCAGCATCAGCGCTTTTGATAACTTTGTTATAATCGTTAAACGTTAATTCATATTCTAACCTATCACCAAGCCCCGCTTGATAAAATGGCATATGACTTTCTAACATTTCAAAGTCCAGTGGAATACAAAATCTATTTCCATAAGCTGCTGCTATAGCTTCATCTTTAGTGTCTGAGGAAGCATCTCCCGCGCTAACTCTATGTTTTAACATGTTTGGTTTACCAATACCTTGGTAAGCTGTGTTTTGTCGTTCGCTAGGGCTTTTCCATAAATCTACATAACAATGATATATATCACTGTCATCTATTGACATGACTTCATTGCCACTTATTCTTATTGTCATTTTTTTCACAATTGTTCTACCCAGATTTTGAAATAGAGTAGCGTTGGCGTCTGTTCTGCTTTTAAGTTCTATTTCAAAGGCAAGACGAGCAGTACTTGGAACTATCACATCATAAGTACTTAGGTTGGGAAATCTCACAAGCAGTTGCTGGTTTTGGTCTATTGTTGATGGATTATTAGTTATTACTACACTTGTGCGGATGCCTTTGGCACCATGAGGTTCTCTTAGTTTTCTATGAGGGCTGAGTTTGTTTCCGTAAGCCGACATTGTTTTTATTTTTTAAATATATTTTTTAAAATTAAATAAAATAAACAATGGCTGAAGGAGGATTCGAATATGAGAATCCTACATACGATCCAGATGATTATGATGAATATTATGATGATGATTTACCAATGGTGCCTGATGGGCCTGTTCTAAGAAGTCTTCTTAATCAAAGCGACCATCTTGCTGAACTTGGAGGAAGGCTGAAAGAATCCCAACTTGAAGCACTCAAAGAAAATCTTGTAAAATCCTTTTATGATGAAATAGGAAAACGATATAAAATGACGCCGTATAAAATGGATTATGATCAGTTTAAAGTATCATCTGATGGTAAAACATTATACTGGCGGTTGTTTGGTGATAAAGAAATAAGAATAACTGCCAAGCAAGGTTCTTTTACATTTCTTGCTCTTGGTTCTTTGGTAGGTGAATATAACAGGGTTGTTGGCTCTGGGGGAACAATGGCGGTAAGACAATTTTTGAATTTGCCGGAGTATGACAGTAGAACAAAAGTATCACAAAAAGCTCGGCAAGCGTTGGAGAGCACAAGAAACGATTTACCAGATAATGTGGATGCTATTCCATTACAAGATTTATCAAATATTGTGGGTGACACAGCACAGTCAATAGAAAGTGCTAATGTTTCAATACAAACAAATATAGACAAGCGTGAAATGGATGGAATAGTAAAAGCAATGACAACTGTCAAGGAAGAACTTACCAATAACGTGGCAAAACTCACACAACTTGATAAAGACATAACAAGAGAAAAACAAAAGTTAGAACAAGCTAAGACTGATAATGATGAATTCCAGATAAAGAGAATTAGCGATCGCATGAAAGACCTTGAAAATGAAAGAGGTGCAAGAATGGATGTCATTAATGAAAACAGAGAAGCTTTTCGTAACCAAGTAAGCAGAATAAAAGAGACAATAAAAAAAATGTTAAACGAGGATACAACACTTGGTGAGAGGATCAAAACCTTGTTTAGGGAGCAAGGTATTACTATTGTTAGTATTTTAACTGCATTTGGTATGATTCTTGGGGTGATAATTAATTCTATTATTCCCACATCAAGTGCTGCTCCAACTCCAACTCCAACTCCAAAACCTGATCCATCAAGTGTAAAAGATTGGATAAAAAAAAAACTATTTAATCTTGGTAAACTTCTTGCCAACCTAGCTGGTAAAGCTGCTGCAGCACTTCCAGGAGTTATTGGTGCAATAGTATCATGGCTTTTATCTGCAACAGGTTATGTTATTAATTGGCTTGGTAACAATTTATGGGCTTTGCTTGTGTTTGTTTCCGGGTTGTTATATGTGGCAGCCAAAGAGTGGTTTAGTAAATCTCGTAAATGAGTAATGCAGCAAGACCTATTACTATAGTACCAACAATTATGGTTGTTTTGTTATCTTCATGTTCAATCGCTATTTTTTGTATTTCTGGTGGGTTATGTTCCTCAATTTTATGTATTGATGATTTATCAAAGTCAGAATGTTCTGGTAAAAATTTCTTTGTTGTGGTGCCTTGAAAAGGTTGAATATTTTTTGGTGGCACTGGTTTTACATTTACATCAATATTCAATCCTAATGCTTGTGCATCGGTTGCTATTACAATTTCATTATTATAGTCTTGTATTGTTCCGATTCTTAATTCCATGTCACTTGGAGACATGTACAATCCACTCCCATAGACAAAATTTACTTTACTTCTTGCATATTTTAAGGTGTTTTCATATCTTGAAATTTGACTGGGCAAGTCGATGGGGCTATTTATTGCGTCCTCTACATTTGCTAAAAATTGTTTCTGTGCATCAAATGCTGTCCCAGTTCCAAGTATATCTGTTCTTGTTTGTGATTGTGAACCAAGAATTGCCCAGCAGTATGTTCTTATGCTGTCATTGATTCTTTCTACTCCAGCTCTTGTAAATCCAGATGAACAATCTAGTATAAAAGTAGACCAACTATTGTCAGCCTCAAATCCTTGTGCAATGTAATCAATATGATATGTTTTATCACTCTCATAGACTGTAAAACTCATCGTTTTGTTGTTGTATACAGTATTTACCAAAGGATGATAACCAATATTTGTCCAGTAATTATAAATTGTTCCTAGACCATTATTATAGCTTTGTTTCTGTCTCCAGTCTGAATATAAGTCAACGTTAAACTCCTTGCATATTCTCTCGTATGCGTTTCGGTTATATGTGTTATTAAAAGCATTCCAATTTGAGTCTTGCGGCAATGCTACACTTATCTCAAATAATATTCTTCTGACTTGGTAATAGACATGAAATCGAAATAACGAACCAACCAGAGTATCAGCTTTTAGATGATTGTTGAAATCAATACCACATCCAGTGGTCGCACACCAAATAGCAAAGTTTAACTGATTCTGCCAAAATAACATCCAATCTGTTCCCCAACGTTGGATTATAGCATCTGATTTGACGTATGAAAGTTTGTATTTTTCGAAGACATTGGGAAATAATGCTTTAAAGTCTTTACCGTCTGATGTAATAACTATGTTTTGATTTATTATATCTATCACTTTCTTGCTGAAAGTATTTAAATAGTGAGCATCTGGGTTATATTTGAATTCTTCAGAAATCATTTTTATTTGTGTTTTTATATATATATATTAAAAAAAAATGATTCATACAATTTCAAACATAGACAACTCTATTAATTTGCAACAGTATATCGATAATAGAGATGGAACTAAGCGCATTGGATTAAGGAGTTTTACATACACTATCGGTTGGTATAATATTATTCATAAAACCGCAAAGACAAGAAACCCAGATAACATACAACATTTAGCAGATGGACTCTATAACATTGAAGATTTGAATAGACATTTAGGAATTCTAAATAGGGATATTAACCTGGGCGTTATGGTCCACAATGCTACAGCCATTTTCAATTCGCCAATAGAGACACGATTATCAAGCGGTCTTTCAAAAATGCTGGGATTCGAGGACAGAAAATGGTTAAAAGGTCTTCGTGCTGGAGATCACTCAATTGATTTAGCTCCTTATAAACAGCTATATGTTCATCTGAAACAAGTTAATACAAGTAGTAATTATTTCAATGGTGCACCAAGCACTATTATAGGTGTTGTGCCTGTAGTAAATAAGAAGTTCGGAGATATAGTATATACACGTTTTTATCCTGAATATCACTGTCTTATGAATGGTGCAATTACTGAATTGAAGTTAGAAGTTAGAGATGAGTATGGCAACAAAATAGATAATCACGGTTTGCCTATGAGTTGTGTTTTAGAAATTATTTAAAAAATATATTTTTATAAAAAAAACAATGAGTATATTTGGACCACCAACAAGACCTAAAAAAACAGAAGACTTAGAGGCTTTGATAAATGATGTTCAAAATTTATATAGGCGAATTATGCCTTTTGTTGACCAGTTTAATCATTTGAAAAATAGAGTTGATAATCTTAAATATGGGATTATAACAATATTTGCAGAGGCTAAGGGTCCACTTGTGTCAAACAGAATACTCTCATTTGGTAATGGTGGAGCAGAAAAAAATGTGGGGCATGTAATGACACGCCGTGGACGGATTATGGGAATAGGTTTAGCATGTGAACGATTAGTTGGTGACGTATCTGTAATAGTTTCTGTCAATGGTGTTGAACAACCAAATTATGGTATAACGCTTCACATCATCCCACGCAATCATGATAACTTTGATGAACCTTTAGAAATTGGTGCTGGTTCTGTTGTTAACTTTGTATGCAAGGTTGCTAACGCTACAGCTGTAAATACGGTGGCATCATTATTATTGAATTAATTTAATTTTTTATTTATTAATAAAAAATGAAGCAACCGACAGCACCAAGTTTATATCCTGATTTGTCAGTGGAAAATTCAGTGGAAAACGGACAAAATTATAGATTACAAAAGATTTCAGAGATTGAAAAAAAGTTAATTACAGAACGAGATATACGTCAGTCACTTTATAACGTATAATGTTTGTACCTACTCGAGGACGGTACAGACTGCGATCACAAAGTGACACTAACTTCAACATCCCTAGGCGGCGAACAAAACTAGCAGACAGATCTCTGGCCGTCGTTGGTCCCAAATGGTGGAACGATCTACCTAGTTATCTGAAAGCCATTCAGTCTGAAGCCAGCTTTAGATTAAAACTGAAAACACATTTGTATAGTCAGTTTCATGAACAATGACTGTGCTCTTGTTAAATACAAAATATCTGCAATGATATAAAACAGCATTGATATATATATATATATAGGTCTAAATCTTAAGTTCTAGAATCCTGTTTATATTTTGAATGTATATGTTTTATGTGTGTATATAATTATGTAGTATCATATACATGTACATGTGTAAAATGTTTATTCTTTTTAACTAAATGTGTGTTATGTAATTGTGAAGC
The DNA here is from genome assembly GCA_037043455.1 of Cyrtodaria siliqua. Taxonomy (NCBI): domain Eukaryota; kingdom Metazoa; phylum Mollusca; class Bivalvia; order Adapedonta; family Hiatellidae; genus Cyrtodaria; species Cyrtodaria siliqua. Next base: position 16,504 of record JAWPHD010011904.1, read on the forward strand.
GCAATAGAATATTTTATAATTTTTGCGCTATATAAATGCCATGTATTTGTATTTGTATTTATTTAACAAATATAAACGTGGTATTAATATTACAGATGGAATTGACACTACCTTAATATCTGCAGGTGTTATTATGGCTGGGATTGGATTTGCTATTCCAGTTTTGCTACCTTTAGAAATAGCAGCAATAGTATGTGGAGCTACAGGTGTTTGTGTTAATTTTATCAGACGGAAGCTTAATGCAAAAGCTCAAAAACATCATGAAATAAAAACTTTGGCAGAGGCAAAGTTAAATAGTATAAAGCAGTTAATATCAAAAGCGTTGAGTGATGCACAAATATCTGATCAAGAGTTTAAGATGATTTTAGATGAGTTGGATAAATATTATAGTTTAAAAGAAGACACCAAACAAAAAAAGGCTGAAATAAGTGAAGTTCAAAAAAAAGAACTAGTGGAACAGGGAAGAAAAGAAGCAATGGCAACCTTACAAAAAAGTCTAAAAAGTGTGTGATTTATTGTTTTAGTAGTGTGTTTGAGTATGATCCACCACCTTTGTATTCAAGGTCAGAAAATTGTTGATTTGAATGTAATTTTAATAACAAATCAACAAATTTGTTTTGTATTAAAGAAACATTTTATAATTTTGATAACTTATAAAAAAAATTAAACTTGCAATCTTCACTACCCCTATTTTAAAAAAGTTTTATAAATCAAGTAAAATCACCATTTTATGGTGATTGTGAATTAATACATATATATGTAAATTGGGTGTTACCGGATCAGGATCGAGCGAAGCGAGATCTCTGAGCCGGGACACCCAATTTACATATATATCTTCAAGAAGTTAATTTACTAAAATGTCTTATGAAGTAGATAACAAAGAATGTACTCAGGGTTTTGGATTACCTGAATATGTATATTGCCTGCATTTCTTGTATATATACTTTACGACACTTATCTGATTCACAACATTTGAGCGAAAATACTGTACATGTGTAAGAGGAGATAATTACGTGTGTTAAGAGCAATATTTTGACAAATCTGTAAGGGTGCTTCTGATAGAAGATAGAATATATTTTACAAAGAATATGCTTTTACAAACAAATGTCTGAGAACATTGAATGTTTTTTAGAAACAAGATGTAAACCAAGAAATCGATCAATACTTTTATTTCTGTAAACAATGTATGGTCCTGTGGAAAGCGCAAATGCAATGAACTCCGTAAGTGCAAGTTCCCGGCTAATTAATAACAACTCATGTGAGTATTTCTCTTGAAATAAAACCTTGTAGCATCAGCATCATTAACAACTCCTGTTAAACTTTCTGTTGAATTATGTATATGGTTTAACGTCATTTTAAACGATCTTTAATCCGTGTGTGTGTGTGTGTGCGTGCGTGGGTGCTCGTGCATTACTATCTGACTGAGGACCTCCGTGTGAAAACACACCAACCGTCCGAGGACTTCTGAAACGTCCGAGGACTTTTTAAGGGTCCTCGGAAGAAAACTAGTTTTGATTAGTTAAAAATCGTTGTAGGTATCACGTGACCAATTTTCGGGGAAGTCTCGTTTGATAGGCGAAATGAGAAGTGTGTGTACAGGGTAAACACACTTTACGCTTTCCGATAAACACACATTATTTCGGACTTCCGGTTTTAGAGAAGAAGTTTGTCTCGAGGTCATTTCCACTGAGGTGCCATTTCCAGCGAGGTAGGTTTCCATTAAAAGTCGTTTAAACAGTAGTTTTGAATAAATGATAGGATATATAATGCAGTATTGTTTTAATAAAACAAGAATTACAGTATAGACCTAGATTGATCATTTAATTTTAAATGCCAAGTGAATTGTGGGAGGGGTATTGAATTTAAAACACAGGAAATGTTTGAACTCTGAGTTTTAGACACCAGTTTTGAGTATACGATAGGATAGGCGTTTTCAATAACTAGAATAACAGTATAGATTGATCTTTGAATTAAAAATTTAAATGCAAAGTAAATTTAAGGTCGAAATTGTGGGAGGGGTATTGAATTTGAAACACAGAAAATGCTTGAACTCCCGGTTCAGAGAGAACTTGAAGAGTTTTGACATTTTCAGTTCAGATGCCGAGATGTTTATGAATTTATATGTGTGGATGAATTACGTGGTGTTTATTTTATTACAAATATATTGACAAATTCAAGCCAAATTTCAAATTTTGATTGAACACAAATTAATGTAAGCCTTCAAACTTGAGTAGCAGAAGAATTTATTTCCTCAAAATTAATGACGATATCTGAGTACAACTAACGTTATACATATAATAATTTAATAAATAATAATATTTAGGTAACTAACGCAATTGAACCTGCACTTATCTGCTCAAGGAACCTCATTGGTAGAGCAATTTAAGGTACCTAAATCCATGGTCGGGAAACAAGAATTGTGACATTTAAGCACAAATGATAGTTCACATTGCAAATGACAGCCATTTCTGATAAAAAAAAATTCCGGAAAACATGGAAGTATTTTTTATTTGTTGATGTATGAATCGATCTGGGATTACTTCTATCATATGCGCATTAAAATGCTGTTTTTAGCGATACATTTACTTTCTCTCATGTTTAAATTGTTGAGATCATTAGGGAAGTTTGGTTAAGTTAAGCATTGATAGAAATCACGAATGCCAACTTTTTCACGGTAGCAAAAATCGTATATTATTATCGGTTATTTGAATAGTTTAGTTTATTTCATTCAGGACTGTTATTCATTCGATCTTTGGAGATCGCTGAGCCCAATACTTATATTTAGTTGTCGGTGGTACATTTTCCATTTCATTTGTTTTCTTACTTAATTTTCGATTTGGTTGTTCCACTACTCCGACCGATAGAAGGCTCTGGGTATTGTTTAACCACTCATAAGATATGTTGTCTGCTTTTTACTTTTGGCTGTTACTTGTGATATGCAGGCTTCATAACCTGCTCCCAACTAAATTCCATTTTGTTTATTTTGCTCTTCGGGGCATAGTATTTTGTTAGATATTGGGACCATACACCACTGGACATGGGGGAGGAAAATCTCTATGCTCACAGCCTATGCATGCCATCTTCGGGATGGTTAAAATTATGTACTATTGATTTTATGAATATTGAGTTTCGCTCAACCCGGGGCTAGAGGGCGTGAGCGGTAGCTAGCATATTTCACTACCGTTCATGAACAGTCTCAATCAAACCGAGACTGCAATATTTTGTATGTGTCGTGTTCGGCCGTTTCCAAAGGTCCATTATCATACTCTTTTATTATAAATTTACGAGTGGCGTCAACTAGAATAGAAACTAGCACTATTATGATATCACGTTGGCTGTTGTAAATCTATACCATTTATTTCTTCGAAAACAAATCATATCAGTGATTCATTTTAATGTTCCCCAAGGAAACCGGTGGAATATAGCTTCGGCGATGTCCATGGGTACGTCTGTCCGTTCGTAAGTTACTATCTTTGTGCGTGACACTTTCGCATGTATGGATGGATTTTAAACGGACACACAATCTGGACGTTTTTAGCAAACATTAAAGGAACACACGGCAATCTTGAAGTGTTTTGAATGGGTGTTTCGATTTATATATCCAGTATCTTTTTTACTTTGACCCTTGTAACGTTTAAATAAATCAAATTTAAGTATTCACTATATCATCTTAATAAATTCAGAGCTCCATATAAGGTGCGTATCTGCGTAAATAAAATGGTAGAAAAAGCAATATAAATACAAAACCATGCGTATTATAACGCAAAAGAAGTGTTTGATACGCAATTCCTCGCAAATTGCTTGCATATTTGCAATTTTTCATTTCTAATCGATCGCGTATTGGCTCGGAGTTCTCACAATATCTCGAAACAAAATCAAATATAGGTAAAAGACCGAAACTGCCGAGTGAACAGACTGGTTCCTAAATTCAGTTTTAATTGTGCGCGATTTACTCAATTTTGCCTGCGCCCTTTTTATATCATGTAGGCGCTGGGCGATCTAAATCAAGCTTCGGTTAAAAATGTCGGCGAATGTAAACAAACGAAAAAAAACACTGCAAAAAAACACAAATAAATATAATTTGTATCTGTTTTGTCCACAGTAAGTCAACGGAGGCAAAACAAATTAAAAAAATAACCTTAGATGACATACTATTCAATGTTGTCCAAGATTCACAAAGCATTGTTCAAAATATTTTATCTGATGTGTTGGAAAACGTTGATCGTAAAACGCAACAAAAGCACTCTGGGAACCGTGTAAGTAAAAATACCGTAAATGACTCAAACGTGAGTACCATGTTTGATTATGTGTTTTCTTTGTTGTTGGTTAATTTTACAAGGAAATACCCAATTGAAAACATCCGGGTAGGGTAAAAATACCCAATTGAAAAATAAATGATGAGGTAAAAAAATTATATGTCCAAATCCTTATCTGGAGCTCTGGTCTTATTATAATAAAAGTTTTTATATATTATTGGGGCAGTAATATAAAAAATTAGAAACATGCAAAAACAAATGAATTAATACCAGGGTCCGACAAATCACATGCCCGGAGCCTGCGGGCTACCAAAGGTCGATGTCCGGACTACCATAAATTTCATTTGTGAACCTGACGGGCTACTACAAATTTCCTTTTGCAGTAGCCCAGTCAAAACCAGATTTTACCCTAAAATACTGTTTTCACAGCTATTTAATCAAGATAAGATTAGAAAGTCACGCGCTAATAACCAAGTTCACGAGGTGTTAAAACAACACGAGCAATGCATCGGCAGTGTTTCTGCAGGTCTCAATTTTTTAGGGATCATCCTTGACCCCCTATGGAATAAACTGGGGGTCATTTTATATATATAGTGGCCATATTTTTTGGACATGCATTTTGATGAATAGACCATGTCAGATCTATAGATATGCATTATAAGTTGATTAGCAAACGTCTACTTGCCCTCAGACTAGTGTTGGTAATCGGTTGAAAATTCATGATCGATTATCAGAAATTTCAACCAACCGATGATCGATCATTCATCGATTAAACATGGCTTTCATAAAAGACACAAGTTTAAGCCTTTTTCAGACTATAATGAAGAAAATAAACACATTTCAAGTATGTTCTGGTCATTACATTATTGAATGAAACTGGCCAAGCATTTATTTTAAGTAAAAATTAAAACTTATTTTATTAGCTCGACTATTCGAAGAATAAGAGAGCTTATGTAATCACCCCGGGGTCGGCGTCGGCGTCGGCATTGGCGTCGGCGTTGGCGTCGGCGTCCCACATCAAGGTTTGTGTGTTAGCTGTGTTTACAAGTCTATATATCTTACATTTCTTATCCTAGCACAACCAAATTTGGCCATGGGCTTTCTTATAGCATTATATTAAGGGCTGCATAAGCAATTTTGGTTCCAGTAACCCATGGGCTCCTATCGAACCCAAATTATAATAGCCCATAAAATGTGTCCCATTTCACAAAACTTTTTGCGTGTAAGCTGTGTTTACAAGTCTATATCTCTTACAATTCTTACCCTAGCACAACCAAAGTTGGCCATTAGCTTCCTTATAGCATTATCTTAAGGGCTGCTTAAGTAATTTTGGTTCTTGTAACCCCTGGGCTCCCATGGAACCCAAATTCTGATAGCCCTTAAAATGTGTCTGTTTCACATCAGATTTTCCTGTAAGCTGTGTTAACATTTCTTGTCCTAGCTGAACTAAATTTTGTAATTGGTTTCCTTATAGTATGTTGTAAAGGGTTGGATAAGTAATTTTGTCTTCTGCAAATTTTGGGCTCCCATGGAACCCAAACTGTGATGGCCCATACAATGTGCAATAAAGGCAGATCTAGGTTTGCATGTAAGCATGTATATATCTATAAGTTTGGTTTGGGATTACTTATAGCATTATGCATCTTATTCATACTTCACCCATGTTGGGGCATGGGCTCCCTCCTCCCCTCCCCCACGCCCCCACTCCCACCCCTCTCCACATGTTTTTTTTTAACTTTGTTTTTTTTTACATATTTCTGTGTTGTTTTAGTCAATTCTTACACATATATATATGTTGCCGCTCCCACCACCCCACCCCCCCCCCCCCACCCCATATTTTCTTTTACATATTTTTGTGTTGTTTTGGTGAATTCTTACATAGCTTCTTATACATATATGTTGCCCCCACCACCCCCTATTAAAAAAATAGAGTTTACATATTTGTGTGTAGTTTTGGTCCATTCTTACACATAGTTATGTTGTGCCCCCAACCCCACCCCACATTGTTTTAGCCTTGTTTTCTGATGGTATATACTAGCTATAAATTTATTATTCTCTGAAAAATCGACTAGTCGAGCTGCGCTGTTCTCCGACAGCTCTTGTTTTCTTGTATATTTTAGTACAAGAAAATGAAATAAGCCATCATTTTACAACCAAGTAAAGCCGATCAGGAAAAATTGTAATCGATTAATCAGATCAATGCGTAACTGATCGATGATCGATCAAAGCGATTAATAGGAACAGCACTACCTCTGACAAAACATCACATGTCAGATACATCACTAAAATGTCTCCTTTCATGTCAGATAGACATGCATTATTAGTTTAGACATTTTAATTGTTGTGTTTAAATTATTTGTATAAAGAACAAAGGAATGAAGGAAAAAGAAGTTAACCAACGTTGTTTCATTTTGGGTTCGTATGCATTTAGTGGCCGTATCATGATCATCTACGCGCTTTTATTAAATACAATACTTTGCTATTGTTAGCTCCACTGATCAGAGATCCGAGGGCCATTTTAGTAGCCTGTACAGAACGAAAGGGTCATTTTCCAACACGGGGCATGGCCCCATGTTTTTTGTGCTCAAATGACAGCAAAGAGCTAGAAGACCATAATCCAAACAGTTTTAAAAAAAGGCCCCCTCTGTAGGCTGTCCAAGTTCATTAGACACAATTTGTCCACATACTTGGACAAAAAATAGAGGGTCTTTTTCTGAAAGAAGGGGCCATTTTCCTTCATTTATGGCCCCTTTAAACATGGCCCTTCGCAAGGTAGCTCCATGCTATATTCCGTTCGTCCGTCTGTCTGTCCGTCCGTAAATTGTTTTTGTAGCGACTACTCCTCTGAAACTACATGACATATTTTCACGAAACCTTACAGAAATGATGCCCATGAAGTCTAGTTGATCCCAATCTCATTAAAATCAGATCCAAAATATTCGCTCTACTACTTTCCGCTATTTAGATCTAGATGATCTGGACAACAGTTTCACTAATGCAAACATTTGACGCGAAGCGTCGTTTATAAATAAAAGTGTATGGGAGATTATACGTATTTCATTGATAAAGTATGTGATTTCATGTATATCATGTACATGCTAGTGCATTATTACAAAATCAGTTTAAAAACGCAGCGATGTTCGAGTCACAATCCAGTTTCATTAGCTTTCGCGATTTCAAAGAACTAAGTTCAGGGTTATAAACTGTTGTCAGTGTTATGTATCCTTACCAGTACTGCTTAAACAATCAAATGGAAGACCCAATGTATGCTACATCTCTATTTGGTATCCGGCCCACCTCTATTCACGTTGGATCTAGTCCTCCAGTTGGCCGGTTACCAGACTTCATTGTTAATCTGACGTCATTAGCAGTAGGAACGCCAGCCCTATGGCGTATGAATATTTATCAAACAAGGTCACGTGATAAAATCGATAACAAAATGACATTATTGGGAAAATGTTCACTGGTCAGATTTATACACCTCTTATCTATAAACTGTGATTATGACAAAACACAATCACAGATCGTTGTTAAAGTAATAATATTCACAAACTACATTGGTCGAACATAATTGGTGTACACTTCGTGTAATTCCCATTAATAGTTAAAGGTATTTTTCAAAGGGATGAATTTAGGTTGTTTTTAGGTTTAAATTGCCAACAATGCGCTTTTAAATCAAAATCGATTTATTTCGTCATTTTAGAAGCGAGAATAAAAACAAATGCATGTACGCGTAGATAAATCTTTCCTCTGTCCATACGCAAAATTTTAATGAAATCGGAGACAAGTACTTTTTTTTCCCCAAAATTAACTAACATGACCCACGGACTCAAAGACGGCATAACGCATACACATTTACAGACGCGACCGGGTACACAAGAAATGAAATAATGGAATTATTTCAATACATATATTTCAAATGTATGTATTCATGCATTCCAGATTAAATTTCTGATCTATACATGCTTTTGGTTTATGCCGGAGTGCTCCGAATAGGTTTTAACAAACCAAATTGCAACGGTACGTCGGGAAAGGAAATGAGGATGGTGAAAATATATGTTGCAGTGTTAATTTTCTGAATCCGAAAAAAATGCAAAAAAATGAAGTTTTAACAGCGAGAACGAATTTTTTTTCATGAAAGTGTTCATTGACATGTCGACTATTAAAAACCAAAATTTAAAGTCAATCAGAAAAAAATACTTTTTTTTCCCCAAAATTAACAAAGTACACCGTGGTTCGCTAAAATATGAACAATCGCCTTTCGAAGTTAATTTACACGCGGGATATAAAACCATGAAATTGTGAAATACTTTTTAAGAGATATATTGATTTCAACATTGTTCTGTATTTAATAAATTATTAGAGTAGAATGTTCACAGTTTTTTTCAAGGACATCATTACGGTAGTATCCCTGCAACCCCGCCCCTCATCCCACCCCCACCACCCTCCATACCGTATTGATTAAGTTGTATATAGCTGCAAATGCGCAGTTGTAATCAAATTCGATTTCATCATTTTAGAAGCGAGAATAAAAACGAAATCATATAGATACATCTCTCTTCTGTATATATGTAGAATTTCAATAAACGGAGACAAGTACTAATTAAGTAACAGGACCGTCCGACCCAAAGACGGCAACATTCATATCCATTAAGGAAAGACGACCGGCTACAAAAACAATTAAATAATTTCGTTATGTAAACACATATATTTAAAATGAATGTGTCCATATAGTTTACACTAATTTTTTATCTATACATGCTTTGGGTTTATGTCAGAGTGGCCAATGTATTTTAACAATGTTGCAACTGTATATCGGAAAATGAAATCATGATGGCGGCAACATACGTTGCAGAGTTAATTTTCGAAATCAGAAAAAGCGATAAACTAATATTAGTTTAACAGGCAGAAAGAATTATATTCTTTTAACTGTTCGTTTAAAACTGAGGGGGCGACTCGAATTTTAAAGAAAGCAAGATTGGCATGTGTCCCTTTAACAAAGTAAATAAATGACTGACGAGTAACAGACATGCTACTGTCAGTAACAAACATGATTATGTGTAGACTCGAAGATTTCATAACATAAACATGTGGACAGGACATTGTGTCAATGGAGCAATTGCCAGATGTGTGGTGTTGTGAAACACTGTAAGCGTGAAACCAAAAAGTGCGGGTCGTTTATATTTATAGGGCATATATAGTTATATTTATATATTTATATATATTATTCTTTTATATTTATATGGTCCCAGAACGCAGTCATACTCACTACTATATTGAAAGTAAATACTGAATATACATGTGCGGTGCGTTACGATCTGTAGTATTTGAAAACAGACATATTAAACATTTCCCTGAACATATATAATCATGATAAATACTATATTCATGGAATTATTTTTTCCTGAAAAAAAATACATGTTTGTTTTCAGCAATTGAAATCTACTATATTCTGCGAATATTGCTACTTTGAAAATTTGAATACGTCTGTTTTAATCAAATAGCATGTTTTGTTTGTTTTAATATATATATTTTTAAATTTATGATTTAAAAAAAAAATGGATGATCGGAATATGTCTTAAACACTGTTGAATCCTGTAAATTAAAAAGAAGTGGTTTGGTTCAGAGGCGACACTATCGGTGAACAAAACCACTTGTTTTACCGGATTCGACATTGTGCAAGAAAATATTCATATATTATACCATTAATATTATAACATGTGTGTTGTAACAAATGCTTATCCTTGGATAGTGGACTTGACCTTTTACCTAAAAATTAAACGATCATCCTCTTTCCACTGTCCACCAATGAAGTTTCATGAAATTTGCTTTAGGTAAGAGGAAAAACTGTGTGGGCAATACTTTTCTTTTTCCGTTCATGGTAACGGACCTTTCAAGTACTGACTTCAAAATAAACAGGGATTATCATTTCACCAAAGGCAGTGGAAGTATGAAGTTTTATGAAATTAGCTTTAGAAAGTAATAAAGAGTTTGATTGCGGACACGATTTTTCATGATCAAGTCACTGTGGCGTTGACCTCAGATTTATTGACCTCAATATTAATAGGGATCATACTCTTACCAAAGGCAGTCAAACCATGACGTTTGAATATATCAGGGTGATATTGACCTTTGACCTATTAACCTCAAAATCATTCATGAGATTTGCTTTAGGGAAAGTGGACTTAAGTTTACAATATTTTACATTATCATGTCACGGTGACAATGACCTTTGACCTAATGACCTCAAAATCAAAAGGCATCATTCTCTCACCAAATGCACTCAAACCATGAATTTTGCTTCTGGGGAAGTGGACAGTGCAGACAAGGTTTTTCATAATCATTATTGGGTCACGGAGCCCTTGACCTTCAATATTTGATATGCACATACTGATGCTTCGTACAAAGTTTCGTCAAAATCCAACAAGTAGCGCAGACAAGATTTGTGACGGACGAACGGAAAGGCCAAATATAATCTGTCTCACCTACCACTTTGTGGTGGAAGACATACTTATAAAGACAATATGTTAGTTCATATGTATACTTTATTAAGCAAATAATTGAGCGAACATAAACTTCAGCATTGACTCTGGACAGTGGTGTACATGGAGTCTTCTTCCACATGACGTGCAGACTGAAAGAAAAGAAAGACATAGAATAAAAAGTTAATATAAGTCGAGCAGAGTATTCAATTTGAATCAGGTGTTGCGAGGGGGGGCTAGGGCATGTTTAGGGGAATGGGACAGTTTACAATTTAATTATTGTTTAACGCCTCATCAACACGTTGTTTAGGTTATTTCGAGCCGCCCCAAAGAGAGGAGGAAATATACATAGGCATCCAGGAACCCTGCCCTACGCTTGTTACCGATTAGATACATATGGTTCTTTAACGTGCTTGTAGGACAGACTCCGATAAAAGGACCATCCGGTTTACGTTCCCATCAGACGAACGGGGCTAGCAGGACACATCGAAGTAACCCAGTGGCGCCAGTAAGAATTGAATCCGTGTTCACTGGATTGAAAGCCGATATGCTATAAACGTCCCTTGACCAAAACTGAGTAAATGACACATCAACATGGGGAGAAAACATTAATATACAACTATTTATTTTCTCTCTCAAAACCTGGTGATGCCCCTAGTTTTAGAAATAAAACATGATAAAATAGGGCAGTTGAGAAGACACTTTTGTAGATGTGTGGTCTGTTCTGATGTGAAAATGTGTAAAACAGACACAAGGTTAGAAATTTGCTCTGTGTCCCTTTAATAAATTGGGGACCCATCACATAGACCATAATCATATTGTAATAAGTTGATGTTAAAGGGACACACGGCAATCTTGAAGTATTTATCAAGCTTTAACATTAGCATCTCCATTTGTTAACCTTGTAACATTTTAAATTTAAACCTGCTTGCATTAAAAGTTATTTTTGTCTTCGTTATTCTATCAAATATATTATAGGTGCACTATTATCAACAGTAAGTAATGTGTAAAACAATTTCTTCTGAACTAATCTAATAAATAATATTTATGATGCACAAATGCAAACTATGCAGAAAAATTAACCGAACTCCAGAGGTTTTAAACAAATAAAAACTGCCTAGTGTACCTTTAACACAACTTGTTTTCGCATGTATCCAGTACATGTAGTTTACACGAGCTCATATGACAATCACGCTGCATTATCACTGAAAACATTTTATACTCTAACTTTGAACAGCACCGTGCAAGCATAACACAAGCTCCATTTAAAGAACTACACAAGTGCAAACCATTTTTTAAAAGGCTCTCACCTCCATATGATCCAATGGCATTTAATACGGCTTGATATTCTGAAGTCGTCAGTATCAATTCACTTAGAGCTGCTCAAGGTCACGATTCACATTTGAGGCCTTTCTGAAAACAACATCAATCCAATGTCAATGGTCAAACAGACATAGTTTATCCTTTGTTATACATAATGTAACATATTTAAAAAAGAAAAGATAAAAGAAGAACTAAATTAAATAAAGCATGGATACTACTTGTGCTCAATAACACGGTTAATGTAATAAAAACATCTCTCACCATTCATTATACATGTAAAATATAATGTAGCCTAACTGGAGATCCATTAAAATCATTGTTCCACTTTCACAGTATATTTCCAGCCCATGGCATAGTCATTTCTTTTGAGACACATTGGAGGCAAGCGTAGTAGCTCCACCTCCTTAAAGGCTTTTAAGTGAAGTGTACTTTCTCGAAACTGCGTTGTTTATTTCGCAACAGAAAGTATGTAATAAATGTAAATAAATGTCAATTCAAAATCACTTCCTTGCCTCAAAACTTTACTGTACATAAATATGAATCTGACCGATTTCAGTCAAATGTCTATGGCAGTTTACATTGTTTCAATGGTAGTTGTATCGGGTTATGTATTCACGAATGTGCGAGAAAATGGGAATAACATCACGATATAGAGACAACGCTAACAATTTACATTCATGCATCTGAGGGGTGGGGGTGGGGTGGGGGGGGGGGTTCTAGTTTCCTTTCCCCTCCTTGTTTTCGGTATGCAAGTTCCATCTACCCCCACACCCCAATCTACCGTACTTGGGTGGTAGCGGGGTGCTGGGGACATTGATAGCATTTCTACTAGTAAATGTTTTATTCCACGAAACGTTCTACAGTTTACTGTACATCCAGTTACTGGAAAGATCGGAGTACACGAAAAATATGAACTTTCTATTAAACAGTATACGCCACTTTTTTAGGCACTATATTTGGCTAATGTCTAAATATGTACGATCTAAAAGTGGTGTGTACTGTTTATTAACAAACACATTTTAATGACAAAACAAATACCTTGATCATGGACCTCTAGCAGCAGACAGTAATCCCAAATCCAATTTGACCAACATGTCAATTTCACGTGTCAAGTTATGTCACGGTGACCTGTCAGTCACCAACACTGCATCGTGTTGACACATAATGGGACGTTATTTCGTCCGGTAAGGTATTAGTTTTTACATTATCTACGGTATGAAACACTGTACGCGTGTTGTTTGACTCCATAGGTTCCCGTAGTGCTCGCCGACGCAGCGCGCCCAATTTCGGGTGTCAAAAAAATGGCGTCTGTTTTAATTGAAAATTCGTAAAATAGTCCGTAAAATACAAAAAAATAGTCCATGTTCGCGGAGTTAAAATGCGAACAGAACTGATATGTTATAGGTCCGTGGCGTTCCTATAACATATCAACAACCGTCTGGCAATTTAAAAAATAATGGTGATTATTACCAGCCGAGAGTCAAGGTAACGGTACTTCTACCTAAACTTTAAAAGCTACTGCAGTATCGATAATCTAAAATACAATGTTTAAATGAACCGCATCGCACTTTAGTGATATAAATATATGTTATGGTAAAGTCGGTGGGTGGGGAAATTTAACCACTGCAGTCTGCTGTTGCCAAGTTTCCAAGAAATGTGCGCGTTTTTATTTACATCTCAGATGTTGAACGGTGCTTAAAGATTCAATTTGTATAAAGTTCTGAGAAATGGTTTGGCGTAGGAACGGGTGGGGTGGGGGCCCAATAATCTGAGATTTGGGGGTGGGGGGTGGGATGGAGAGGGAGTGATCAGAGTATGTTAAAAGGGGCCCGGCTGGGGCAGAGTATGTTTTGGCTCCCACTCCACCCCCTGCCTCCCCACATTTTCGGTATTCCTGGGGTTTTAACGACGGTAGTGGTTGGACAATTTACCATAAAACGCAAAGTGAATGGAAAATTTATCATGAATCTATTTATTGTAAAGTTGCCATTCACATCCACCGTTCAAATCCCAATATTTACATTTCTATTGCATTGACCTTAAATGAAACATAAAAGGATTAAATTCAATATTTCGATATTTTTACGGGTGTTGAAAAAGATAAGGCTAGTTTAAATTTAGCGAGAAGTGTCTCGGACTTAACACACTTTAAACTAGCCTAATATTTTGCATAGCCTGTCGAAAGATCTAAATATTGAATTAAATCCTTAAAAAATCAATTCTTTAATGGATTCATCTAGTTTTTCATTTGCCTGACTCCAGTACATGCTTGTTAACATCCCTCTGCCAGGAAATATTTTCCTTTTTGTAGTGTTAAACAGTAGCTTGTTGAACATGTTTTTAATGGCGTATCAACACATTATCTATTAGTTTATTTAGAGCCGCCCCAGACAGAAGAGAAGGATATATAGCAGTGCTTTTTTTCTACATTTTGGGAACATAACCCATAACCTCAAAATTGGGAATTTTAGCGCGATGTTTCATAAAATTGGGGGGAAAAACAGTCAAATATTTATTTCATAATTGTATCTTTTATACTGTTTACAGTATAACAAGATCAACAGAGGCATTTAAAAGCATTTCATATTCAATACTTGTCACATTTTTACTACTTTACAGTGTTCTTTCTTTTTCTTCTTTCAATTGGGAAATTTCTTCTCAAAATTCGGGGGGAAATATATGTTTTGTCATTGGGAATATGACCCAATAACGGCTATAAAAACAGCCAAAAAAAGCCCTTTATAATAGGAATCGTATATCCTTCAATACATGGGACTGCCCACTTTATATCCGGCGCATCCTTGGCCGGGATAGTAAAGAGGCTGCGTCTAAAACTTTCGTCTCTCACATCTACGGGTTTGGATTCCCACTGTAATCTTGACTTGTCAAGTGAGAAAGTGTCGATAATCACGGACGGCTGGAGGTATACAGTACTGGTTCTACCCAAGAAAAAAATGGGTCTGCTTCTACCACAAAAAAATAGACCGTCACATATAGCCTAACATGTGCTAAAAATGACGTAAACATAACACAACATTCAAACAGTTTATGTCCACATCAAAAAGACAAAGCAAAGAAATTAAACGCTTTCCAATGGGCACATTGATACACTCAGTGGTGCAAGTAATATCTCTAGATTCAAAGTCTACCATGCTGTGTCACAAACGTTTCAGAAATTAAGACGGTTTAGACAAATGCTAACAATAGCGTTTGCTGAATCGGTTATAAAACTATAAAATATGTGGGTTTTTTGTTGTTGTTTTTAATATCTTTTATATTTTCAGTGCCATTTCTGCCTAATTAAGCTGCACCCTAAGATGTCCTGACTGTTCAAGAATGTCCAAGAAAAGAATATAGTATGCGTCAGTCTTCCATTGTTTGTGGTTGTTTATGACTGCGTTCTGCTTATGTAGAACTCAGCATTAATAACCTGCAACGGATGACTTGAACTTGCAACCGAACTAAAAAGGACTGGATGTACATGTACCATTAATGAGTCATAGTTATCTATGGTTGATGGATACAATAGTGGGAATAAATGATGTACCAAACAATCAATTGTGGCCAACAATCAATTAAATTTATTTAGTAATTGATATTAAGTTATGACATTCCACAAGAGATCATTACACAAATTAGAATTATATTTTCACTGAAAACAAAAACAAAACATACAAGCTACTTAGTCAAGAATCATTTGGATTACCACCATCTCAAAATAGTACAAAATAAACTCCTTTTTTTATATACAAAGAAAGTTACATTTTTTTCGCGTACAATTCAGAGACGGGGAAGCGAACCCGAGCTGCATTCGTCTAGTGACATTGGTTAGAAGTGAGTGAGTTCAAGTACGTTACGAGACATGATTTGATATTTTGTAGCGTGGTTGAGAGGGTAAAGACGCTGCATTGGAAACAATCTCAACGCTGTGGGTTCGAATCTCACTGGGAGCTAAACTTGTAAGTGTCGATTCTTATGGACGACAGGAAGTATACAGTACGTGTTAAAAATGTTGACCATCATACATAGCTTAAAATGTGCTGGAAAATGACGTTACAAGCCAAACAAACAAAAACGATTTAAGTTTTATTTCAATTGACCTTAAGACAAATGTTCTTGTCCGGTCCATGTGGTAAGTAGCATACTCATCTATGGGTCCTTTATTCAAGGTCAAGCAGTTTTCATGTCCAGTCATACTCCTAAACTTCCGAGTAAAGAGCTAGGATCTTCATAGATTATAATTAGCTCTTAAAATAATGAGACGCAACCTAATTTGCCTATGTGTTTTCAATAGATCATGTGTTGCACATTAAAGTTATGTTTACATGTTCCAGGTCAGTGTGAATACTGATGTACGTTTGGTGTTCATTCCAATAAGCTGTCCAACAATTTCAGATAATGAGATGAAACTGTTACCTTATCATTAATATATTTGGCGTGAACATCACTTAAGTTCAAGGTCAAGCATCTTGCGCAAGACATTTTCTCTTGGCTTTGTCCGTCTGATGGGGATGGTAAATAGGAGGTCCAAACTACCAAAGGCTATCCTGTCTGCATGTTAAATAATTATTACAATCTTTCTGACAGTAAGAGTAGGCCAGGGTTTCATGATTATTTTGTATTCTTCACCTCTCAGTTCACCTCTCACTGAGGTGGTGCTAATAACCATAATGTGCTGATGATTGTTTTCATTTGCATTCCAGTGTGTGTTTTTTAACGAGTTGAGCTCGCTATGAGGCAGTGCCTGATTCATATTATAAATACCGTCCGTCTAATTATTTAAGTACTATTTTAACAGATGCAAGTTGTGCAGAAATTCTAACAGAACGCCTAGAGTTTGATGTTTTCCTTGAAATTAAATACTCACCTCATCGAGACGACCCACCGGTTCCTAAATGCAGGTCGTTATTCAAGTTCAAGATCATAAAATTCACATACATGTACCTCTCATGTTCATGCATATGATGAAGTCAATTTCTTGTCCACTGACTAAATTTCGCATAAAAGAAAGTAATTTTGAAATAACTTTGAAACAAATACCTCATCGACACGACGTGTAGAACCAAACATCCGGATCTGTATCTAAAATCTTGATTTTTAAATCACGTATAGCTTATAGCTGTTCTAACACTTCTAAATAAAGGCTGGTTAGACTTCTTTTCATGCAATATCTCAAGTTTTGTTGTGAGAAATACAGATTGCCAAAATTCGCTTCAGGAATACCGCAAGGCAATACATACTCAATAGCAAAAGAAAGTGTTCACAGCTCAGTTGAGAAAGAAAGTGTGCACTGAGTGTTTGTTTTAATTAATTGTATAAATTCTAAAATAAATACCGCATTTCCTCTATTAGTAGCGCTCGGGCGCTATGCAAAGTGCTAAGGGGGCGCTACTATTATGGTTCAAATTTTCAATATATTTCATAAACGTTCCCGACTGTTTTCCTTATAGAATTACTGTACCAACCCAGAGTACACTCGTTCCTCATTTGACTCTAGTCAACGTCAAAGGAAGTAGGGCGAACGGTTAGGTCACGTGATTATTCAAAAAAGTTATGACGATGTTTATAATAAATGCTTTTGCGTGATCTGCAAAGATAAAATATAGACCTATATTAAATAATTTCAATTTTTATTTCTATGAGTTAACTTTTTTTAGTAATTTTCTGCTATCGAGCTTCGGTTTGAAATCTTTAAATATGCGTTTCGATTGAGGAGACCTAAGTACGTATTATTTGTGTAGTAAATTAGTCCCGATTAAAACTAAATTGTTTTCATGCATTATTTCAAATCTTGCTAATTTGTAGATATTCTGAAAACTATATTTACACACGAAATAAATAAGTTTCAGGCAAACATATTCCAATTTAACAGGTTTTACCAAAATCTTGTAATATAGTAGTTAGCAGAGATATATGTGAGTGCAAGGAACGATAACTCTGCGTGGAGATTGTTACTGTACGCCAATATTATACTGTCACACCGGTATTGACTAAACCTAAACCCGGCAATATACTGAGTATATCACTGTCATCACTCTGCATCTGTATGATACAATATCGTCGAACTTGAAGATTACACCACAGGCTGGTGGCGTATGAATTAAATAAAAATAAAAGATGAACTAAATAATAAATTGAAAGAAAGGAGATAAATAAAAGCGGTAATTTGTATTGATGATAGTGCTTTAAAGTTTATGTCATTTTTTGCATTGTGAACAATCTAGCACCTTCATTTATTATTTGATCTTTACCAAACTTGCACATATTGTTAATATCAATGAAAGCTCAGACAAGTCCGAAAACCAGATCGGATCAGAAACACTAGAGTTATGGCCCTTGTTTTTTCTAGAAAATGCCATTTTCTGCCTTGTGAAAACTCTTTCACATTCATTTATTATTTGATCTTTACCAAACTGGCACAGATTGTTAATATCAATAAAAGAGCGAACTAGTTCGAAAACCAGTTAGATCGGATTAGTTTCACCGGAGTTATGGCCCTTGATTTTCTGAAAAATGCCATATTTTGCCTTGTAAACACTCTAGCTCCTTCTTTTATTATTTGATCTCTACCAAACGTGCATAGATTGTTAATATCAATGAAAGCTCGGACAAGTTCGAAAACCAGTCAGATCGGATCAAAAACACCAGAGTTACGGCCCTTGTTTTACTGAAAAATGTCATTCTCTTCCTTGTGACCACTCTAGGACCTTCATTTATTATTTGATCTTTACCAAACTTGCATAGATTGTTAATATCAATACAAGCTTGGCCAAGTTCGAAACCCAGTGATATTGGACAAGTTACTTCATTCATTTCATTTCTTAGGTCATCTATTAACAATAAACACAATAATGTATTCATGGTAACCCATCAATTAAGGACATTATAATATGTTTGTGTTCTGACAATAATTACCACAGTGCGCCCATTTTAACACATATTTCTTGTTGGGTCCTCTGAAAGTAAACACAGTCTCAACTTCACTGTAACACACCAACCGAGGACCTCTTACTATTCTAAAGTCCTCTATTAACAATAAACACAATTTCTTCTAGGTAACACACCAATTAAGGACCTAATCTCTTGGTGTTCCGACAACAATAAACACTGTGCGCCCATCGTATCATATATTTCTTGTTCGGTCCTCTGATAGAAAACACAGTGTCAACTTCACTGCAACACACCAACCGAGGACCTCTTACTATTCTAAGGTCCTCTATTAACAATAACCACAATTTCTTCATGGTAACACACCAGTTAAGAACGTCAACTCTTGTTGTTCCGACAACAACAAACACAGTGCGCCCATTGTAACACATATATCTTGTTTGGTCCTCTGACAGTAAACACAGTGTCAAGTTCACTGTAACACACCAACCGAGGACCTCTTACTATTCTAAGGTCCTCTATTAACAATAAACACAATTACTTACTGGTAACACACCAATTAAGCACCTTATCACATGGTGGTCCGACAACAATAAACACTGTGCGCCAATTGTAACACTTATTTCTTGTTGGGTCCTCTGACAGTAAACACAGTCTAACACACCAACAGAGGACCTGTTACTATTCTAAGATCCTTTTTTAACAATAAACACAATTTCTTCCTGGTGTCTTACCAATTAAGGACCTAATCTCTTGGTTTTCAGACAACAATAAACACAGTGCGCCCACTGTAACAAATATTTCTTGGTGTGTCCTTTCACAGTCAACACAGTGTCTACTTCACTGTAACACACCAACCGAGGACCTAGTACTATTCTAAGGTCCTCTACTAACAATAACCACAATTTCTTCATGGTAAAACACCGATTAAGGACCTAATATCTTTGTGTTCCGACAACAATAAAGACAGTGCGCCCACTGTAACATATTTCTTGTTGGGTCTTCTGACAGTAAACACTGTGTCAACTTCACTGTAACACACCAACATAGGACCTTATTAATCTTAGGTCATCTATTAACAATAAACACAATTTATTCATGGTAACCCATCCATTAAGGACATAATCAGTTGGTGTTCTGACAAGAATAAACACAGTGCGCCCATTTTAACACCATATTTCTTCTTGGGTCCTCTGACAGTAAACACCGTCTCATCTTCATTCTAACACACCAACCGGGGACCTCTTACTATTCTAAGGTCATCTATTAACAATCAACACAATTTCTTCTTGGTAACACACCAACGAAGGACCTAATCTCTTGGTGTTCCGACAACAATAAACATTGTGCGCCCATGGTAACACATATTTCTTGTTGGGTCCTCTGACAGTAAAGACAGTGTCAACTTCACTGTAACCAACCGAGGACCTTTTAATATTCTAAGGTCTTCTATTAACAATAACCACAATTTCTTTATGGTAACACACCATTTAAGGAAGTCATCTCTAGGTGTTCCGACAACAACAAACACAGTGCGCCCACTGTAACACATATTTTCTTGTTGGGTCCTCTGACAGTAAACACAGTGTCAACTTAACTGTAACACACCAACCGAGGACCTTAATATTCTAAGGTCCTCTATTAACAATAAACACAATTTCTTCTTGGTAACACACCAATTAAGGACCTAATCTCTTGGTGTTCCGACAACAATAAACACAGTGCGCCGGGCCCCATTGTAACACATATTTCTTGTTGGGTCCACTGAGAGTAAACACAGTTTTAACTTCACTGTAACACACCAACCGAGGACCTCTTACTATTCTAAGGTCCTCTATTAACAATAACCACAATTTCTTCATGGTAACACACCAATTAAGGACGTCATCTCTAGGTGTTCCGACAACAACAAACACAGTGCGCCCACAGTAACACATATCCTCTATTAACAGTAAACACAATTACTTAATGGTAACACACAAATTGAGGACCTTATCACATGGTGGTCCGACAACAATAAACACTGTGCGCCCATTGTAACGCTTATTTCTTGCTGGGTCCTCTGACAGTAAACACAGTGCCAACTTCACTGTAACACACCAACAGAGGACCTGTTACTATTCTAAGATCCTTTTTTAACAATAAACACAATTTCATTATGGTGACGCAACAATTAAGGACCTAATCTCTTGGTTATCAGACAACAATAAACACACTGCGCCCAATGTAACAAATATTTCTTGGTGTGTCCTTTCAAAGTCAACACAGTGTCAACTTCACTGTAACACACCAACAGAGGACCTGTTACTATTCTAAGATCCTTTTTTAACAATAAACACAATTTCTTCATGGTGACGCAACAATTAAGGACCTAATCTCTTGGTTTTCAGACAACAATAAACACACTGCGCCCAATGTAACAAATATTTCTTGGTGTGTCCTTTCAAAGTCAACACAGTGTCAACTTCACTGTAACACACCAACCGAGGACCTAGTACTATTCTAAGGTCCTCTACTAACTAATAACCACAATTTCTTCATGGTAAAACACCAATTAAGGACCTAATCTCTTTTTGTTCTAACAAAAATAAAGACAGTGCGCCCACTGTTATATATTTCTTGTTGGGTCCTCTGACAGTAAACACAGTGTCAACTTCACTGTAACACACCAACCGAGGACCTTATTATTCTTAGGTCATCTATTAACAATAAACAGAATTTATTCATAGTAATCCATCAATTAAGGACATGATCTGTTGGTGTTCTGGCAAGAATAAACACAGTGCGCCCATTTTAACACATATTTCTTCTTGGGTCCTCTGACAGTAATCACAGTCTCATCTTCAATGTAACACACCAACCGAGGACCTCTTAATATTCTAAGGTCCTCTTTTAACAATCAACACAATTTCTTCTTGGTAACACACCAATTAAGGACCTAATCTCTTGGTGTTCTGACAACAATAAACACTGTACGCCCATGGTAACACATATTTCTTTTTGGGTCCTCTGACAGTAAAGACAGTTTCAACTTCACTGTAACACACCAACCGAGGACCTTTTACTATTCTATGGTCCTCTATTAACAATAACCACAATTTCTTCATGGTAACACACCAATTAAGGACGTCATCTCTAGGTGTTCCGACAACAATAAACACAGTGCGCCGGGCCCCATTGTAACACATATTTCTTGTTGGGTCCACTGACCGTAAACACAGTTGCAACTTCACTGTAACACATCAACCGTGGACCTCTTACTATTCCAAGGTCCTCTATTAACAATAACCACAATTTCTTCATGGTAACACACCAATTAAGGAAGTCATCTCTAGGTGTTCCGACAACAACAAACACAGTGCGCCCACTGTAACACATATTTCTTGTTGGGTGCTCTGACAGTAAACACAGTGTCAACTTCACTGTAACACACCAACCGAGGATCTTACTATTCAAAGGTCCTCTATTAACAATAAACACAATTTCTTCTTGATAACACACCAGTTAAGGACCTTATCTCTTGGTGTTCCGACAACAATAAACACAGTGCGCCGGGCCCCATTGTAACACATATTTCTTGTTTTGTCCACTGACAGTAAACACAGCTTCAACTTCACTGTAACACACCAACCGAGGTCCTCTTACTATTCTAAGGTCCTCTATTAACAATAAACATAATTACTTAATGGTAACACACCAATTAAGGACCTTATCACATGGTGGTCCGACAACAATAAACACTGTGCGCCCATTGTCACACTTATTTCTTGCTGGGTCCTCTGACAGTAAACACAGTGTCAACTTCACTGTAACACACCAACAGAGGACCTGTTACTATTCTAAGATCCTTTTTTAACAATAAACGCAATTTCTTCATGGTGACGGACCAATTAATGACCAAATCTCTTGGTTTTCAGACAACAATAAAGACAGTGCGCCCACTGTAACATATTTCAGCTCGGATCAGTAACACTACAGTTATGGCCCTTGTTTTTTCTAGAAAATGCCATTTTCTGCCTTGTGAACACTCTTTCACATTCATTTATTATTTGATCTTTACCAAACTGGCACAGATTGTTAATATCAATAAAAGAGTGAACTAGTTCGAAAACCAGTTAGATCGGATTAGTTTCACCGGAGTTATGGCCCTTGATTTTCTGAAAAATGCCATATTTTGCCTTGTAAACACTCTAGCTCCTTCATATATTATTTGATCTTTACCAAACTTGCACAGATTGTTAATATCAATTAAAGCTCGGACGAGTTCGAAACCCATTTAGATCGAATCAGTAACACCAGAGTTACGGCCCTTGATTTACTGAAAAATGTCATTCTCTTCCTTGTGACCACTCTAGGACCTTCATTTAGTATTTGATCTTTACCAAAGTTGCACAGATTGTTAATATCAATACAAGCTTGGCCAAGTTCGAAACCCAGTGATATTGGACTAGTTACTCCATTCATTTCATTTCTTAGGTCATCTATTAACAATAAACAAAATAATTTATTCATGGTAACCCATCAATTAAGGACATTATAATATGTTTGTGTTCTGACATGAATAAACACAGTGCGCCCATTTTAACACATATTTCTTGTTGGGTCCTCTGACAGTAAACACAGTCTCATCTTCACTGTAACACACCAACCTCTTACTATTCTAAGGTCCTCTACTAACAATAAACACAATTTCTTCTTGGTGACACATCAATTAAGGACCTAATCTCTTGGTGTTCCGACAACAATAAACACTGTGCGCCCATGGTAACACATATTTCTTGTTGGGTCCTCTGACAGTAAAGACAGTGTCAACTTCAATGTAACACACCAGCCGAGGACCTCTTACTATTCTAAGGTCCCCTATTAACAATAAACACAATTATTTTATGGTAACACCACACCAATCAAGGACGTCATCTCTAGGTTTTCCGACAACAACAAACACATTGCGCCCACTGTAACACATATTTCTTGTTGGGTCCTCTAACAGTAAACACAGTGTCAACTTCACAGTAATCCGGTAACCAGCCGACTTTGTAAACAAATGGCTTAAATTTAACTATTAATAAACTCAAAAATGTGAAAAGGAAATTCGATATAAAAAGGATTTTATTAAATCGGATAGTTTGGTAAATATAAACTTTCAGTTCAAAAGAACAAATATGAATCACTTTTGGAGATATTTGAACATGTGAGAATCAAATCAAAGGGTCAAATGTACAGAGACAATAAACACGTATATTGTGATTTATGTAGACATATATAGAGCGCTTTTACACTGATTGATATCCATTAGAAAAGAGGTACACTAAAACAGGTCACGGTAAAATATTTTACAGATACAGGGTGAATCAAAAGTTATGTCTGATACGTCCAATATGAATATGGAAACGGACAGTGAAAGTAAGAGAAAGAGGTCAGAAACATCAAGCGTCAGTGAGCTTGACACGAGCACAGAAAGTGAGACCATCTCTAAGGCAGAAAAAAAGAAGAAAGCAAAAAAGGCAAAACACATGGGTGAAATATTAGAAGACACCAGTTTAAAGTCAGTAGACGATGAGAGTACTGTATCCATAAGCAAACAACTCCAAGAGATAAATAACAAAATGTCAAATATGTTAACTAAAAACGACAGTAGTCTGAAGGAAATGATTAAAAGCACACTAAAACAAATGAAAACTGAACTTCTCGAGTCCGTGTTTCATCGTATTGAAATATTAGAAGGAAAGCTTTTTGAAAAGGAAGAAGAAAATGAAAATTTGAGAAAAAAGATAAAGGATCTCAATTTTTAAGAGTACATAGGGTCTGTCCGAACACACTTCTGAGTTGTTTTTATACAGTAGTTAAAACGCCTGGTGTCTTTTATATATGTTTGCACAGCTAGAAAAAGAATTTCATTTTCTTAATCACTAAAGGCTGTATTGCCAACACACACTTTTTCAACGTTCAACGGATGGAACAGTCTGGTTGATATAAACAGGTTACGCCTCCGTTCAATAAATCGACGACATTTAAAAAGAAAATGCTCAGCTTCTTCTTTGCCTCGTCCACAGTCACATTTTGGTGATAAGCGTAAATGGTTCAAGAATAAATCACCATTACGGTTGCTGCATACATTTCGAATGCGAACATTAATTATAGAAAGTGATCGTGACCCGCTTAAATAAAACGACGAGACAGTGGGACGCTTAAACATTGTACTGAGGTGACAACATTTAAATGCCTTAAAGGATACTGATTCACGAACATGCGTAGGTAGTTTTTTCCAAAGACTTAATATACCTTCCATATATACTGTGTAAGAAGTTGAGACTGAAATCGAGCTATCATCGGCAAATAATCTAGTAATGCTTAACATATGTCCAGCGATACCATTTATGTAAATTAAAAAGAACAAAGGTTCAATATTACTTATGCTGCTTACTTACTTAGCACTAGCGTCGACCACAGGTTTTTGCAATATTTCTTACAGTCCTTCAGTAATACATATATAACTGCAATACGTAACTTCTAGTAAGAGAGAATAATTGAATTGAATGCTCATCAACACAGTATAGGTTATTTAGAGCCGCCCCAGAGAGAGGGGAATGATACATAGGAATCCGGGAACCTGCCCTACTCTTATTATCGAATAGATTCCTATGGTTCTTTAACGTGCTCGGAGGATAGATCGATACACGGGACCGCCCGGTTTACGTCCTCATCCGACGGACGAGGCTAAGGAAAAGTGTCATGCCCAAGAACACACCGACGAAGCACAGATGCACCACGGAGGATTGAATCCGGGGCCTCCGGTTACAAATCCGCCGCGCTACCGACTGCGCCACGCCAGCCATCATTAAGAATAAAAGGCGATATAAAATAGAAGATAAAGGATTGCACTTCCGATTTGTCACACTTTGAGACACACATTGTAGTTTGTCGGAATGAGTGTCACTCACTCAACATCAACATTGCACAAATTCCACCAACTAGAGTGACCACATCTACAAGTGTTTTCCATTGTATTGCATCACCAATACAGACATTTAAATTAATTGAGTACGTGTCGTATTTTTGTAGAAGGACCAGAGCAGTACTCAGAGTTTCAGGATGAAACTGCTTCTTAGCTCGAAACATATATTGTCTTTCTATAATACACTTTGCAGTCATGAAATAACATTAGTTGTGTCATATCTCCGGAATTTTCCAAGCGTCGACTTTATGTCTCCTTTCATACCCTTTTTGCTACATTTTTATGTTTTAATTTCACACTGACTAATAGTAGTCGTGTACCTCATCAACAAATATATTTTATGATTACAATTATTTAAAAAATAATTCCGTATTACAGCATTAAAAGTATTGTTAAATCAAGTCTGTTCTTTCTATCACTCGCTAATGAGATCTAATATGCGTATGAAGACATAATGAGACATACAAATTATATATAATTATCTTAACAATCATTTGCCGTAATGTTTGAACAGTTTCTCCTTTAAAAAACACTTTAAACTAGTTTTGAACCCATCCCATTTTGTCTGAATACAAATACGTTTATCCACTCGGATCATTACAGTAATGACAACATGACGACAATATTGTATAACGACCATTACACGTTCTCTAATTAATATTAATGAAATATAATATACTTATGCCGGCCTAATGAGTCCCGTTAAATTATATACGCATGCTGGCAGCCACAGTTACAGACGCTAACGTCATCAGTTCATATTGGTTCGTGATAACAGCTTTCCACACCCCATCAAACACCTTCTCCAAGAAGCGAAAATAGGGTTGGCTGGGGTAATGATTTCCAATTTTAATGCGTTTTCTAGAACTAATTTTCATCTGGATTATTATTTTCCGAAATGCACTCGTTTGATTTATATCTGAATTAGTTTAGTAATTAATGTTATAATTGAGTGTTCCATCTCTTTAAGGGTTCGAGCCATGGTGGTGGAAGCACAGCGGGAGTCTTCATCCTTCATCAATAATCAGTGCTCCAGATAAGACGCGTATCTGCGTATTTACGCATATCTTTTTGTTAAAAACGCATTAAAAGTAAAATTATGCGTCAAATAACGCATTAATACTGAGAACACAAGTCCTGCATACACACTGCAATAGCTTTAGAGAAATCGAGTACGCCCAGTAATATTCAATAGATGCTTATTGCAGTTTAGTGGTACTGAATGGCAATCAAGAACCTCCAGCAGTTAAAAAAATGCCTTTCTACCGGCTGTTTTAAGCAAATTAATGCCATTTAAAAATGATAGACATTAATTATGAATTAATGTATAAATACTGAAGGAAAAAAGGAACGCAACTCTGTATTAATAATCAAATATCTTCGCGTGCATCAAATATCTCGACGTGCATTTAACTAAACGCTTTAATTTTATTTCAGTACACATAACAGTATTTAGGTCTGATAATTAATATTCCGCCAGTTTTGTGTGAATCTGAGTGTCAGATAAATATTCATAAGCGAAACCAAGCGTTACGTCAAAAAACGCGGACAGAACATATACTAACAACGTATTACTAACAACGTATTTGGTTAGAAATGGTCCTGGCACGTATTCGCTTGTTAGAAGGAACCCTTATGTTAACGGTGGTTTCACGACGGTTTCAAGGCAATTTCACGGCGTTTTTTGCTGAGGAGCGGAAACGCTAACGTAGATGACTGAGACGAAAATACGCGTCATCTTAACCTGAGGTAACACCAAGACGTCCTTGTGTCCAACGGTTGTTGGTTATTATAGTACATTAAAGCACGTCAAGAGGTACAGGCACCATACGCTGCGAAATTCCGTTCAACAGATACCTGACGGCCTTTTCACGCCCTTCTTTACGTAAACGTGGCATAACGAATACCTTCCCAAAATTGATAAAACATGCTAGATTCTTGATAAATGATGTCGTGCGCAAAATTATGACAGAAAGTGGCATGTGCTCCCGAATACATATGGTACGAACCACGCATTACTTAAATTGTTATCTTAAATTGCATCTGTTAAATTGTGTATTGCATTCAAAATGAAATATGGTGGAGGTATCGGTGACGATTTTCGATCACTGGTAAATTAACAAAAGATTATTTGAACAAATAACACATCATATATACTGACTAAAAATGTTGCGTTTCTTTTTCCCTGAAGTTTATAAGGGAAAGAGGAAATAAGCAGTAATTTTATGGCAATGACTAAAAGTATCAATTTGACAGTAAGGCTTTGTTCAAAAATATTTTTAATAATACGCATTTGTAAATGTAAATACGTAATGTAACTATTGTTTCATGCGTACAGCACGCATTGTGCTGAAAGTGTATCTGGAGCAATGCTGATTTCATCTCATATTGCTCAGATAATGTATTACCGGAACAACATATTTTCCTTTCTTTTACCGCAAAATGTTATTTTGTCAAGACTACTTGAAAAGTAAGATCTATTTATTTTTAAATATAGTACAGTTTCAGATGATTGCAATAACATTTAAACAACGCTACAACAATTTAGTTTATGCTTAGCAGTGAACTAATGGAATTTAGCAATGACATAAAAGCGGTACTTCATACTTGTGAAAAATAGAGTTTTAATTTTTCACTGCCGGAACTACTTTTTTCTTCAAAATAAAAAACAATCAATTATTTTATTTGTTTAGAAAATAACTGTTTAATATAATAATATATATCATTCGACTGTAAATGGTCTAACTAAGAAAATCAGCTATAGTTTTAAAAACTGGTCAAGTTATTTCAGAATTGTTGTCATTTACAGTGAACAATGACAGTTGGTCATTTTTTTCAAAAACTATTTTTTTCAGAAAGTTGCTATTAAAGTTATATCATTGGATTGGAAATGACTTATCTTGGAAAATTGCTTAAATAGTTTAGAAGTTATTGGGAATTAAAAACAGCAATTTTATCATACTAAGCCATGACGTCGTAAAATTAAAAAAATAAATATGCATAATGCAGTACAATTGGATTGTAAAGCATGAACTAAAAAGAAAAGAAAAAATTGCAGTAAATAACAGATTTTATTTCATCGAGAAGTGTGAACACTTTATATTTTCACGAATGCGTATATAAAAAGATCGGACAGGGATAGTAGCATTCAAGGAGGACAGTCAACAAGGCGCACATTCAAGTTTGATCACTTCGGGATGAAATCAAATCTGTTATTCACTCAAAAACAACAAATATCCTCTATGTACACTTTAGTTCCTAATGAACTATACAGCAGCAATCTTTGTTGTTAGTTTGGAGTATTACCGCTTTAAACAGCTTCACTTATAAATATATCTGAATATATTTATACTCATGAAATTTAGAGTGACTCTATTAAGAGATATTCGAGTAATATATTAATATATGCAGTAGACGTGGCTTTTTTTCGTAAATTTCTTTGGCTGAGGACGCAGACAAATACAAAAACACTCTTTCTCTCCCCCAAACTTCAACCATATGGTGATATAAATATGAGGGGAACATACTTTTATAGATTATCGATAATCGTTCTCATGTAAATGAAAAGGGAGGTAATTCTAAAATTAGGATTTTTTTTGTTTGAGAATAACAATCGTTTGTGAACACATTTCAGCGGTTTTTAAACAATGACAGAATGGGCAATTCTTAATTCTCAATAACAAACATTAAATTTGTTCAAACCAATACATTTGTATAATGAAAGAAGTTGTTTTTAATATATGGGAGGTAATTCTGATACTTATTTTAAAAAATAATAAAATAACACTATGTTTTTGTTTAAAATCACATCCTTAACTAGCATTTCTAACATCTTCAAACAATTAAATACAAATATACTAAAGGGAAAAAAAGAAAGAAAAAACTCAAGAATTTCCGCTATATATTGTATGCATGATATGCTGCTGTTAATCATATGGTTCATGGCTGCATTAGATATTTCCTTTCGAAAAAAATGACTAAAACAACACATAACAAACCAGATGTTTCATTGTTGATAAAATACGCGTTTGACTCAAGCAAGTGAGCAAACTTAGCATGTAACACTTTGCACCTCGTTACACTAAATATAGTAACAGTTACTGAAAAGGCTCAATAGTTTAAAGAGGAACATCAACATTAATTTTATAAATTTTGTGTTACAAGGTGTACTGTGATTATTTTTACAACAGCTCAGTCTGTTCTTCAGCTGCCAACCCTTCTCACAAAACATTTTCGTCTTATTTATAGGTTTTTAAATTTGCACTGGGATATATGCACGAGTTCTTGCGCGCATAATACTTTTGCGCGAAAGAAGGAGTGCATATATCCCAATAAAAATCTAATAACCTTTTTATTGCATACGCATTTTTAAATTAGAACAATGAAATAGGTTGTAACGCTTAATTTTCAGACAAAACATTTATTTGTATACTTCGTTACATCGTAGGAATATTCACAACGAGATCAACATTGTTTAGCACAAAGTGACATACCTTCTTTGACATGTACATTCGTAGCGTCTCGTACAATGCTTCGCAGCATTGCTTGAATGTAAATCAAAGGTTTCCATATTTGTTACGTAATCATGCCTTAGATTCCCACCAAAACAAGTTTGCATTCAAAATCAGAGTTATCATCCAACCTTTGCAATGTCATTTAGCCGATTGCGCCATCAATAGTTTATTTACATGAAAGCAGTTATAAAACCTTCATCTGTATTGTAAAAAACAAATATTCAACGCAAACTATACATCAAAACGTGTGGCTAACGGCCATATTGTTTACATAGCAAGCAACAGTGCTCTATTTTCTGTGCCGTTGCCTTCCGTCTAAACAGAATGTCAAGATTTTGAACATACCGAAGTGTCGATACACACACGAGGCGAGATCCCGAAGAATGACGGGATTGGCCGAGTTATTTCTTCTTTATCTACAAGTATACATTTCCATTATAAAATACATAATATAGCATATTTTCAATTATATTCAATGCATTTTGCTTTTAAAAGGGATTTCACATCATATGAACACCCGATGACGTCAGTTCCATTACTCGTTCAGAACTCATTTTCTTATTCGAGAAAACAACCGAATTAAAGTTGAAATATTTCAATTAAGAACCTGTTTCCCAACGCTACATGGCCATTGAAAAAGCATGAACAAATTATATTAATGCTAACATGCTAACTGACCGATTAGCTCAGGTATATAAACTGAGGCCCGATTGAAGTGTTTTCTTTGTATAGCATTGTCATATTAAACAGAGTATGAAAAGAGACATTTGGAAATCGTCGAACACGATAAATACAAAGCATATTGTAGTCTCGGTTTGATTGTTCATGCATGGTAGTAAAACATTACACTACTTTGTAATTTACTTTTATGATGAATACAAATACCCCCAAAAAGAATAACTATTTAGCATTACTAAATATTAAACTTTTGAATAATTAGTTAATTGTTTATAGAACAAATTTAAAATCAAAACGCAATGAATGAAACACCTGCCTTTCTGTTTTAATATGTTGACTTCATACACAATTTTATTTATTACCATCTGATACAAAATTAAATAACATCATTTTATCATGTAGTTGTATGTATGTGCAGATACCTATACAAATTCCCTCCTCACACCCCCGCCGAAGTTCAAAGCAAAGTATATTCCAACAATGAAAAGTTAGTACTGATGATCACGTGTGCCAAGTTTCACAGTTTTCTGTCATTTGATTTTTTGAATATGACTGTACATTCAAAATTATAATCGAAAATCAAAGTGGAAAAAGGGGATAAATCTGGTAAATTACATGACAAAGTTATGGTCTTGTTAATATACTTGTGTAATAATGATGAATATGTGTGCCAAGTTTCAAAGCTTTCTGACAGTTTTTATTTGAATATGACTGTCCGTCCAAAATACTAATCAAATATCTAAGTAGAACGGGAGGATAATTCTGGTAAGATGCACACTATAGTTATCATGCTTGTGACATATGTTCGTGTATGTGCCAAGTTTCAAAGCTTTTTGTTTGGAATTTGTGTTGGGGTGTAGGGGTGGGGGTGGGGGTGTAATTCTGGTCTGTTACATTGCATGCATAACAGAGTTAAGAAGGATGTGTTATAATGGTGAATATGTATGCCAAGTATAAACGATTTTGATCAAATATTATTTAGAATATGACTGTACATTCAGCATTTTAACTGAACAATCTGAGAATAAAATGGAGATAATGCAAGTGAAATACAGTGTATTGGGGTGTATAGTATAATCGGTAATAAAAAATCATTTAATATTTAAATTCAATTTTCTCAGCTCATGTATTTTAGATTATTTCAAAATCTTCCAGACTTGAAGATATATCATCTAAGCATATATTTAAGCAGCAGTGAAATGATTTGGCGCATTTTCTCCATGCAGTATGTATCGCTAAGTACAACATCTCTCAGAAAAAATGATTCCTTACTACCCGAATGAATTTTGTTTTTGAAACGACAAATTCATATTGCCACAATAATATGACATATAAATATTTGCTGTTATAACAAATGTTAGGTGCAAAAGTCATAATGTAAACATCAAATAAGTTAACATGTTAAAGTTTGGTACATATTGGGTGGAAAACAACACTATTAACTGAAAAATTCGCAGTTATAAGACAATAATTTCAGAAAGTTTGCTATTGTACAACTAAAAGGGTAAATCTAAATCAGATTGGTACTTGAATGCTACATTGTTTGTTTTACATTTGTGTCATACTGCAAAGAAAATTCTCAGGATTTCATTGGTCAATGCGCCGTAGACATGAGCCAATGTCTACGTCTCGCGATATGAACATAGGACGAATTCCCCGTAGGTACCCTATTACTCGAATACACAAAAACAAAATGGCGACGATAACGTTGCCGATTCGTTTTGGAAAACGCCGATTGTTGCCTATCTATCGCTTTGCTGCGCTTTCCACGGTGTGTAAAAGTCTGAAATAATCGTAAGTGTATTTTTTTGGCAATTTAACGTTTATAAAAATTAACACTGTGATAAATTACGTTTATTTTATTAAAAATTCCGCCAAATTTAACGACGTTAGAGCGATGACGTCACGAAAATAAACAACGTCTAGTTATAGGCACGTTACGGGGAAATTGGCGCACTAAAATTAAATCGTGTTTTTGGCTGTTTTCTTCTTAAATAAATGGAAAACTTTGAAGTTGAAGTATGACAAATTCGTTATTAGGATTCTTGACAGGGAACATGGGCCTAACGGCTCGGGTGAATATAATTTCCCGGCAGGAAATGTGAGCCAATGTCCCCTGTCAAGAATCCTAATAACTAAAATCTACGTTTAAAGACAAACAGATTAGGATTCCAAATAACAGTATGTAACACATATCTGATTTATAGTCGGGGTGATATTGTTTTACAGATGTCACACATCACAATACAAATTAAGCGTGAACGTTCCTAAATATAGAACAGGGGATATCTTTGAAATATCAGTTGCATCAGCTTATATTTGATATAGGAAAAACAGGAAAAAAACAACATTTTCGTTTGCTTACTTGGCAACATGTAATATTTGGCTACAGCTTTGGTAGCTTGCAATTAGCTTTGTATTATGGTATTGAACAGCATTTATATATACATACACACAATGACTCTAAGGTCACTATTAGACCGTCTAGCGGCTCTAATTCTATATATACATGATAAAGGAAACACTTTAAGAATCGTAAGGTGTTCATGTTTTGCAAGTCCACCATAGCTGTCGTGTCACGAATAACTTATCCATTGGGTACTTTATCTCACCATCTTCTTTTACTGTCGTAATCTTGCACAAGGTAATCATCTAGTAATTCAGGGCCATTTGGTATTGAAATGATGGAACATATTGTTAAACTAATTATATATCTCAACATGACGGTGTGTCGCGTTCTTAAATCAGGCATGTGACTTAAATATTAGTGACACACGTTCTCTTAAAATGCCATAATATAAGCGCTAATAGACAGTGGACCTGTTCACTCTGTAAGCTTAGACCATTAAAGACACTTCTAGCGTTTTATACTGAGCAAAAACAATTTAGCACATACAATGCATGTCATTTCCATGGACGAGATACAAAGCCGTGTGTGTTCGGGGTCAATGATAAAGTGACATAGAGTAATGCCACAAAGTCAGTAAACAAAGCCGGTGATACAAATAAAGCAATTATGACGGGAAAATACTTTTATAAGTTATCGAAAATCGTCCTAATTTCAATTAAAAGGGAGGTAATTTTAAAATTGAGAAATTTGGAATGTTTTTGTTTGAGAAAATTGTTTGCGGATGAGGTTTGCCATAAAGTTCGTTTCTAAGGTACCGATAGGCATACACACTTCAAACTGCATATACAGTACATCGACATGAGAACTTCATGTTCCGACCAAGAAGGTACAGTACATCGACATGAGAACTTCATGTTCCGACCAAGTAGGTATCCACGACAGGCTTGAACCTACAGTTTAGACCTGAGTGATTCTGGTAAAAGAGACTCAGTCTATATTAACAAGGCATAACTAGAACGAATTCGACGGCGCTATTATTTATGCTTTTCTGTATACATGTATGACACTGTAAATGAATAAAAATTGTTTAGGGTATTTGTGTTTTTGAACTTTTGACCCCTATCCAAGAGTCCCATGGTGACCCTGGGGCAAATTATACTGATATTCTCCAAATCATTACATTTTATTGAGAAAGAAATATAGATATTTAACCAAATTTACCTCTCTCCGCCACCCTCACCCTAACCTATCAAACACACCCAGCACCACAGTATATACACTGTAATCCCTTCATTAAAATGTTCATTGAGACATAATTAAAAAAAAAAAGACCCCAGATACCCTCCACCCACACCCTCCAACCCCAACCTCAGGGAAGACGTCTCGAGTTTTAAATAATAAATCATTTGACATGCTGTGAATCTCTTTCATAGACGACTATTATACCAATTAATGTGCAAACGTATAAAAAGATGACACCGTAATTGAATTATTAGTATATCTGATGCCCCTTCCTCCAGCCTACACCGATGACGTATGTGGAAACAAATGTATACAGTGTAATCCAATCATCATAATTTTTCATTTTTATTTATACCCCAAATTTCCGCCCCCCGCCCCCCCCCCCCCCCCATCGTCATAATTTTTCATTTGTGACATACTTACAAACAAAAACAAAATACCCCAAATCACCTCCGCACGCCCCACCCACCCTGGACTCCCGTGCAGACGTCCAAGTTTGCGAAATAATAAAATATTTTGATATGTTGTTTATCTTTCATCGACGATTACATAAACCAAAAATAGTATAAAAGTCGAACAGGAAATGCAGCTTTCATAGACCATAGTAAACCCCAAATAACGCAAAAGTATAAACATGAACGGCAATATTGACAAAGAATAAAAGCATATGACGACACAAACACAAAATGGGTTGACAATAGGGCTACCGCCTTGGAAGGGTCAGTGGCAAAAAAGGCCGCTGGGGTCTAGGATGCATCAAACCTCACCCTTACTCTACTGTCATCCCAATAAAACGGGACAGTGTAAATAAAAAATCTCCGCCATGAACTATTCTCTAACCAACAAGACAGCTTTAACAATAGCCTAGAAAGCCACAATGAAGGTACTCAATGACTTGGCAGAAGTCAGAGCAACAAGAGAATTAACCATTGAGGGCACGACAAGACAATATTGTAGACAAACATCAAACGTCATTTTGGGCTTTAGGTAGACGTCATCATAGGGTCTAACGCCTGTCCAGTCATCGCACAATTAAAGATGAAAGCATAATGGAATACTGTAAATGGGTCCACCATATGATAGGGTCATAACCTATTTTGATAAACGTTTTAGCAAGTTTAGCAAAGACAGTATGAACTTGATCATGACCATGGATCTCACATCACATAGAGGTCAAGTTGTCTTTGCCGCAGAAGAGTTCTTAAATTACTTTTAAATTTGGAAAGAAGATCAGGGTTACGATAATACAAGTTTGCAAAGGTTTTACGAAGATTATGGTAACGGTAGCCCTGATGGAGTAGGTTTTTACTTATACAATGATTACGAATATTAAAGTCCTCAACTCAACCAAGGTATGTTCAAACATTTGCCAAAATGAGAGTGTAATTGAATTGTTAGTGTATTTGACCTTTATACCCTCTTGAGGGCCTCTGGGCTCGGAGCCAACACTAATGTTGATATTGCACGCCGTCATCACATGGTGAATCCATAACCTAAATTTGGTTGAATTCCGTTCAGCGATTTAGGAGGAGATTTGGTAACGAACGGACGGACAGACTGACAAAAGGATGCGTTTTTAATATACCCTGTTTTTTTTTCAAAATCGTGGGTATAATAATTAATAAATATTTGAATAATTCACAGCATTTGGCTGTTACTAATTGTTATTTATAATGCACCAATAACATTGATACATAATATATGCTAGAATAATATGAGTTACTTAGTCGCAGACAGCACCGCACATGCACATCTACATGAATACTAAACGTTCAAACCCAAAGAATGTCATAATGACAGACATTGTCTTTATTTTACAATTCGGATATTTTGGTTTAAAAGGTGAATTTTGTATTAGTTTTGTTTCTAAGTACATTCTTCAAAATTTATACACAGATACATCTCTACATGAGTACAGCACTAAACTTGGTGAACATTTGTGTATATTATTACTGGAATCGCATGATTGATAGATAAATAAGTTATAGCCTGGAGAAGACTAGGACGGACGGAATGACGAAAGGAATGACATCGAGCACACTTATACACGGGGGGTGGGTGGTGGGTGGGGGGACTAAATTATGAATTTGTGACAAAAAATGAAAGATTAAATGATATGATGCATAAATAAAATTACATTCAACCGTATAGGCGAGAGATTTTTTCCAAAGAGTGGAAAAATAATCATAATGTGTCCGTGTAACGTTTATATTTACATCAACAAGAAGCCGTAACTGAGGGACAAGAGTCCGTATCATTTTTTGCTTCACATTTTTAAATATTAAACTGTTCAAACCTGCTGTTAGTGTTAACATTTTGGTCGCATGACTTTTTCGATATATGCTTTAGTAAGTGCGACTACGTTTTGAAATAGTTTTTTCCAGTATGACGGAGTTTCAAAACAAAACTCCACTGTTGACAGAAAATACTTAAAAAAAAAAGTTTCTGCAAAATATAATACAATTTCTGTTGGAAAATGCATACTCTTGTATATCATAAATATACCAGCAACATAAAACTGATACATTTCCCATGTTTTTTATTGTTATTGTCTGTATGGCATCAAGTTCTGCCAAAACTACATCTTTTTGTCAAAACACTGTATCTCAAATCACCTACAATCCGTATCAAAAATCGTCACGAGTCCACTCACTAGCCGAGTAGACTAACCGTGGAATGGGCAATTCTTGTCAATGACAAACATTACATATGCTCAAAGCAATACGTTTGTATAATGAAATAAGTTGTTTTTAATATATGGTAGGTAATTCGGATACTTCGCTTAGAAAATAATATTTTAAAATAACATTTTTTTTTTTTGAAAATCACATCCTTACCTAGCATTTCTAATATCTTCAAACAATTATAGCAATGTTCATGTTTAATCTATGTCCGTAAGATGTCGTGCTAAACCTTTTTCGTTCAGTATATATTTAAATGTATTTACGGAGACTGACGAGGTAAACATTAGGTTACCATCAAGTTGAATTTTCGTTGCAGGACAGATGTCGTGACATACTTAGTTCTCAAGGACGTATGTACAAGCATGATGAAGATTCCGTTGTACCTTTTGTTGGGACCGGTGGATTGATTTTGGGATACTCGCTAAACAATACGTTCATATTTAATGAAAATATGCCATACATGCCAATTGACTTGGCAGTCATTTCTGAACAAATCGTTAAGTTTTACAGGGATTTTGGAGGAAACTACTCCGTCATAGACAAGATGCTTGTTACAGGGTACACACTAATATCTGACATGATAGAGTCGAACAATTGTCAATATATTATCTCGGATGTTTGCTTATACTAAACTTGCGGACCCATTGCCTTTATACAAATGGAAGTGAATTTCATTTTTACATATATTCCTCGGGACATAACAGAACAACTGTTGATGGCTTTACAAAAAAGGACAATCTCTTTAACGTATAGAGGTGAAAATATTACCCTAATACCAACGTGTTTGGACTACTCCAAGATCAACGTGCCCGAGCATAGCTTATCGGCAGAGATCGAGACTAGTAACCAAGGGAATGATACGATTGGAAGTTGCTTCAATAAATTCATAATTTATCAAAAACCACAAAACTTGGACAGCGATAAGGATAAACCCACTGAATATATCAAAATACATCAGTTACTTACCTGTCCACAAGTACTATAAGGACCAAACGAATACATACTAATTAATACAAGCGTTGTCAAAGTTAAAGCAACTGAACACGAGTATGGTTTCCTAGAGTTTATCTTATTAACAAATGGCATGGTAAAACTATGTTTAAGTGACTATACAAGTATAATTACTCACACCGAAACAAGTATAATTATTCACACCGAAAGGGAGCCTTCTGAAATGTCTGTATTTGAACATGGGATGAATATCCTTTCTCGGACATTGACTGTTATTTCACTAGCATGCTTTTGCTTCACATTGCAACATATTGTTTCCTGAACAAACTGAGAACCCTGCTTGGTAAAATCAACATGTGTCTCGTGTGTGTGTTTTTCTGCGCGCAATTATCTATTGCTATTTTATTTAATTGGAAGTGGGAGGCGAGAGAATGTATCATATTTGGTACGAGGCGTTGCATGGGGTTTACACATTTTAGATTCTCAGTTTTCTTTTGTATATATACGACACGTTTCAGGTGTGGTAAATGCTATCCAGGGCGTATTCATATTTCAGGCATTGGTGTGCAATAAAAGGGTTCTCGGAATGTACAGAGAATGGTTGAATAATATCAACTTTTTCAAATCAAAGATTGTGTCTGACGACGCAAATGCTCCGTCAACATCCACAAATATAGAGAATCCAAATCTTGGCAAAATGCAGTCAACATCTGAAACCGCGGTATAAATGCGATGTTTTCGAATTATTTCCAAATCGTTTAATAAATAATAAACGAGATGTTCAACTTATAACGTAACACTTTCATTTTGTAACTAAATTAAATATCTTGACCATCACACCGAACATGTTCATTTAAGTGGCAAGTCTAATGATTCCTTCGATATAACAAATATGGTATGCACAAAAATGTGCTTCATAGTGTTGATGCATCCGTATTTTTGATAAAAAGGGGAGAGAATGGGATTTGAAGCAAATGTCTTTATTTATAGAAATTACTGCAATTCATATTAAGGAAGAACTGCTTGTAAATTGTCGTTTAAAGTTATAGTATTCCAATATGTTCCTGTTCGTAAAAAAGTGGAATATGTTGTTTGTTTTTTTACTATTTTTCTTTATTCTCGATTTTAGCGAGCATTAACATGAAATTCAGTGCTTTGGAAATATTCCGATTGTTATGATTTCCTCCGTTATATAAAGTAAGTCTTAATACTTTATTATTA
This sequence comes from Cyrtodaria siliqua, assembly GCA_037043455.1. Classification (NCBI taxonomy): domain Eukaryota; kingdom Metazoa; phylum Mollusca; class Bivalvia; order Adapedonta; family Hiatellidae; genus Cyrtodaria; species Cyrtodaria siliqua. The sequence continues at coordinate 56,048 of JAWPHD010011904.1, forward strand.
GAATGAATGTGAACAAATTATTACTTAAGATTTGGGGGCAAAACATACAAACTTGCAAACAATGACGAAAAAATATAAAGTTGATCAAATATATATGTGCATGATATGTGATATACTACAAATGTCTTACACAATATGAATAAAATGCTTGTTTTTGGTAATTTATAAATGCTTTCGCGTAAACTATTATCTGTCGATTTCACAATATTGCGATAAAATTCAAAGTTGTAATTCAACTTTTATATTTTTTGTCTTAAAATTAAACACACGATCATATTTAAATTATAAACACCGTTTTTAATAATTATCAGTATATGCATTTATTGGAATTATTTTGGTTTTAGGTACGGCAATAACCCAGTTCGGTTTTTACTTAAAAAGAGTATGTCCATTTAAAATCATTTCAGCTTTTAAATGTAGCACACTTTTCTCACAGGAAGTTGGATATTACAACTCTGCATGTCCAAGAGTAATAATTTACATATCCATTAGTATGAACCCTTACTGTAAATCACTGTTAGACATACATTGCATGAGCAAATTGTGTACCCTCTCAATAAGGCTTTTGTATGAAGTAAACTTTGCTGCCTTGTTGGTTAGAGATTAGCTCATGGCGGGGATTTCTTTATTTACACTGTTCTGTTTTTATGGGATGACAGTATGGTAAGTGTGAGGTTTGGTGCACCCTAGAACCGGTTTAAACCCCAGTGGCCTTTGTTGCCAATGACCGTTCCAAGGCGGTAGCCCTATTGTCAACCATTTTGTGTTTGTGATGTCGTTTGCATTGTTTATTACTTTTGCCTTCTCGTTTGTCTGTTTGCGTGTTTGCTTTTGTGTTTTGTGGTTGACTGTCGTCCTTGAATGCTGCTTTCCCTGTCCGATATTTGTATCTGTCTCTATGTAAAGAAGGTTTTTCATTAATTGTGTTTTGGTTTTATTTTTGTTTCAAAACAATACAGAATTACCAGAAAAGTTTTGTATTTAGTGCAGCTAAATTATTAATATTCAATATAGCAATGCTAAACAAAGAAATAACTTTAATCTGGCCTCAACTTATATACCTGAACTGCTCGGTCATGTAGCATGTCAGCAGTAAATAAACAAGCTTTCCATGCTTTTTAAATGACCAGTTAGCTTTGGGAAATATGTCTTGACAAGCTCGTCGGTGTTAAGATAAGAAAAGTAATTTGCTCACAGGAAGTTGAAAATATGACAACTCAATCTCTCCCAGAGGTCATTAAGTTGACTTCTGTCAACATCTAAGAAAGTAGCATGCGATCACATGATAATTTGTCACATGACCATAGCTACAATATCAAAATGTTGAACAGAACTTCAAAACCGTGACACCACCAACTATCGACTGCTGATTGACAAGTAAACAGTCGAAAGAAACACGACTTATTTTCTACATTTTGATATATATATTTTAAGATAGTAATTTAATTAAAGGTAGGTTGCTAAGAGCTATGTGATACTGGAAGGTGCTGGTAAGCAAAATGCTGTACTGTAACTCTATGGGAACGATTTGGTGGTGCGTATTTTGAATGTGTTGACGGCGGAGTGATATGCCAAAGTACTACCACAATATAATTCTAAGCACAATGTACTGTATATTTAAAACATTCAACCGAAAAAATGTTTGTTTTGTAATTTAAGAATTTCATATAAAGTTAATTCTAAAAAATATTAGAGCAATCAAGAAATTTTGCATTTTCATCGTTTTTCATCGTTTGCCAAGATTCTTGTAATTTGATGAGACGTTGACAGAGATGTATGTGTATGCAAGGAACAGCTCTGGGTAGAGATTGATGACAACTCCGTATTTCCCATTAAAGGGAAGCAAACCATGTTAACGAACTGGGCTTATGCTTATAGCCCAGAAACATATATGTTTACAATTTGAAAATAGCATGCAACTACATGTAATTAAATTTTTTATTTTAAGCGAATCGCGTTAAATCGGAAATTATGATACAAAAGTGTTACGTTATAAATTGAACACCTCTTGTAAAAGTGAATGTTTTCCTATTAAATATAATGTATTGTGAGCAGATTTGTTAAGTTAAAGAATGCACTGGTCCAATAGAAGCATTTTTGACTCGTAACGAACAACTGCGAGTTCGAAACGCCACGGAACAAGTAACGTCTTCACAGGAAGAACTGGACGAAGTACTAATGAACAGGATCTCTCCGCAACGAAAACCTGCCGGAAAAGTACAACACCAACCTAAAACATTTCTGCGACTATGGAGATGTGATCTATAAACTTTGATAATTAAAGTGGGTCTGACAGATTTCCTGACCACTTTACACAATTAACCAGTATTACAGCGCACTTCATGTTTGGTGATTGACCCCGCTACAGTCAGTCAATACGCTTCACCTTTTCTTGTGCGATGATCAGGATAACCTCATGTGACTCCATGACTGCACCTTCTGGAACCCTGAAAGGGGGCTGTTGGTGCGTGAACCTTCGTCCCTCAGGTTTTCTGGTAGTACCCTAGATTAGTTGTCTATTTAGCTGCAACTGCCGTGGTTGTTCAGTACAATTCTGGATACCACCTGAGTTATTCATAATTATTAATTTTTTAAATATCTTTACAATAACATATATCTGTATAATTTCCTAATTTCTCTGGATGTGAACTTCGTTGTTAGAGATTTCCGTTTGATGGGATGTACTTTAATTTACAATGTTTCGTCAATTTGATCGCTGAAGACAGGATACTAGCGAGGTTGTGTACACTTTAAATCGATTTAAGCTAACTAGTGAGCCATATTGTCATCTGACCGTCGGTAACCCTGTCTTCACCCTTTCTGTTGTGTATTGTTGTTTTCATTGTGTAGTTAATTTGTTTTTTGTTTATGGTACAGTGCGGATCTACGGTGCCACTGCGTTTGGGTGCTGTAATAGGACCTTTATTCCTATTTTTTGTTATTGTTTCGTAGTTTGTATTGCCACTTCTACCTTTAAATGTTATTACAAAACTCTGTCATAGGGGATCAAAAAGAATAATACTTGTAATATTGCCAAGGAAATTTACATTTGTTTTGTTTATAGTATTGTAAAGTTTAATGTAAAATTATAGTGATACTTGTGGTATAGGCTGTTTTGTCGCGGTAAGCGATCCTGTTGTGATAACATTCAATTATTTGTGGCCTAGTCTTTTATCTTTCTATGTACGAGAACTATCATATATATGATCATTTGATTTCGTTGTGTGAATAAAACAAATTACAGGTACATACGATGTGTTTCAAACATTTCCATCCCCTTTTTGTATGTCAGCCTACCTTTTCCACTTTTATGAAGTAGTCAGTAGTCTGGTTGGTGTCAATGGAGATGCCGTATTTGATAATTAACATGTACAGTACTATTTAAATTACAACAAACCACATACATATTAGTTGATACTGTTATCAATTTGTCTATTTTGAAATGCGTAGGTCCATAACACTACATTTATTTGCCTAAAAATTCTATTAATGTGTATGTATTTTACATATAGTGGTAGCAACGTTTTCATTTATGTATCTAGCATGGGTTATTAAAACACTCAATGCTGTTAGTAATTGAGGAGGTATTAACTTTTCCAATCACTACTGATAATCGTTATGACGTCATTTTAAAAACATTTAGACATCAGAAAACGCGCGAAACAAAGATTACTATATGTTAAAGCAAAGTTTCGTTCAAACAACACATTTACAGATTGAACTTAATAAATAAAAAATGCTCACAACTTACATATTATGACAATCTCTCATCATCAAATGAAGAAATGATACCGCTTCATCCTGGATAACGTTAATGTGTTCTTACTTTCGAACGTTACCGAGATTATGTAGAAACTACTGCCAAAAAGAATTCAAGAGAATAGAACAGAAGAATATTTCGGATCACCCAGCACTTATTATCCGACAGAGTCCACTAGTTTCTTTAAACAATTGCCAGTAAGTTACGTACTCACCAGTTCCTTTTAGTATGCAGACGTATCTGAAACATGCAATCTTTCGGCTAGAAGGCTATTCTTCAACAAAATAATTGTGACCCTACGTAGCTAATAATATTTTATCAAAAAGGAGTATAATAATGGACCTTTGGAAACGGCCGAGCACGACACATACAAAATATTGCAGTCTCGGTTTGATTGAGACTGTTTATGAGCGGTAGTAAAATATGCTAGCTACCGCTCACGCCCTCTAGCCCCGGGTTGAGCATAACTCAATATTCATAAAATCAATAATACACAATTTTAACCATCCCGAAGATGGCATGCATACGGCGGTGAAAGTCAATTATTGAATATCTAGTCAATTTAAACCCTTGTATTAGAAAAAGTCACAGAATATACAATTATGATGTTAATGATAAATTGATGTAATCATAAATGAGGGGTTGGGGTTGGAGTGTACATCTCACAAGTGTCTTAGTCATGGGAGGGTGTACAGATCTCACAAGCGTGTTCATAATATTTACAGGAAAAAACGCAATACCTGGAGTTTCAGCTGCAAATTATCGAATATGTGTTTTCTCCGCCGTTAGACGTTCGCTTAGTTTTACTCGTGGAAGATGTTGTTGTAGAGGATCGTTTGGTACACAATGACGAAGCTTTAGGGTCAATGCAGTTGTATGAGGCCTGCGTAAGTGGGTCTTATATCATAAAAACTAATTCAATAGATTAATATTGTTTCAAAATAAACAATAAGCATGACGTATAATTTATGGTTTTATATTTTATATGTTATATGATATATATGGATATTATACGGTCAGCGTCTGATGTAGTCACGATGTGTGTTGAAATCAAATATTGATATAAAATAAAGGTACGCGAGTTACACCTTTATTCAATAATATAATTATAGTTAAAAACTGAAATTTTTAATGGCATTGTATTGTCTTTTGTGACAAATGATACCTAGAAAACATACGATATACATATGACGATGGATGGACAGAAGACAGAGTTTACTTTGGCTTTGAAGTGGTTGACTTCTAAGCGAAAGTAGAAAACAATTTGAGAGGTTAGCGACAAATAACATTGCGGCAATTGTTGGCTTTAGGGTCAATGCAATTGTTGTATGAGGCCTGCGTAAGTGGTTCTGATATAAAAAAAAAACCAGTCTTTGTCATATGTAAAAACGAAACAACAATATTTAGAAACTTCGGACTGATCATAAGTAACTAAATAAATTGTCCTGAAGACATATCTTCCGAAACATAAAGGTACAGGTGAGTGGTATACGGTACAATGAAATCGTAATAAAAGACATCTGGATGGAAAAATGGTTTCGGAAACTGCGGCATATGCTTCGAAAGAAGAGTATCTAATAATAAAAACCAACTGAACAAACGTATATGGCTTTATTGCATATGCATACTTGGGAGGTAATGATAGGACATTTAAGATCTCCTCTAAAACCAATCAGCATTGAGTATTTTAATTAACCATGTTATATGTGCTAACGTTATTTAGGTTATTTAAGGCCGCCTGCAGAAATAGAGAGATAGTGATACAGAGTAATTCGAGATCAATCATCTAGTACTATCGAATACGTTTTTCTGGTACTACCCCACATGACCAGCTAATGACGCAAGGTTAACCTCCACTTCCGAAGGAAGAAGTATGTATTTTTTGTGCTTTACAGTCACCTTTAGAAATCGTTCAGTCCCATCACGACGGTGCCTACTTGTAGAAGAGAGCTCTAAGCTTTATTTATAGTGCTGCCAAGTTGAAATACCGTTAATTATACACATGCCATGAGTCCCAACCCAGCGACATCATACTGACACCGGGTCGTCTAGTCCTAGCGCTAACCATTATATGCTGAGCCTAAAGCAAAGGAGCTACAAATAGTATGTTTTATAAAGTCTTTGGTATGAGTTATGCAACCCACTATATCGTGGTGTTACACAGGGAATTGTATACTGTAAAGTCACAATTCCACAAAGAGCGAAGTAAGTTCTTATGACTATATATGCTATAAAATGTTAAATAGGAAACACGATGGTACTTATGGACTATCGGTCCGCCATCTTTAAACAGAAATCAAAAATGGATCGGGAATGGTCAAGTGATTGCAAATGTGTATTTTAGGGTCAAGCAATGTCAACCATATAGTTCATGGCAATAATTCAACACCAACGTTTAACAAAAATACACAACTTGTAAATTCATATTTCTCAATACTTAAAAGATTTTGATGAAAAAAAAAATTGATTATGTATATAATTATATATATATATATATCCGATATACGCATCTTTTAAAAGTGATGCGCTTGGCAAACATCTATGAAAGTTCCTATTAAAAATCAGTGAAAATGAGGCCCCGACAAAATCGTATTCATCATTCTAATATTTTACCCTTACAATTTAACCGTACTCTTTAATAACTGATTATTTCATTGTTCAATTGCATCAGATTTAGCGCACAATATGACCTATCTGTGTCAACGTGACGTAAACCATCATTCATTCATTCGTTTGTTCGTTCGTTCGTTCGTTCGTTCGTTCGTTCATTCTTTTTTTCTTAGTTTGTGGCACAGAGCAGACCTACAGTGCCATGGCGTTTAAGTTCTGTGGTTCCAATAGTACTTTTGTTCTCAGTTTCACATTACATGGCGTTGCGAACTATATGCAATACCAGGTCTAATATACTATTTTATTTACCGACACGGTAGGTAACAATGACAAAATAAAGAAAGGAATTCCTATCAGAGTTATCTGCAATTGATAAGAAAATGACGTCGCAAATCTTATATCCATTTGTATACAAAAGGAATATTTAAGGATTGTTTCTCATTTTATGCGATGCTAACGAAGTATAACACGTCAATGATGGATAACACATTGTATAAAAACCGCGTAGCGCAGCGCAGCGAAGCGGTTATATACAAAATGTGTGACCCATCATTGACGTGTTATACTTTGATAACATCGCAAAACATGAAAAACAATCCTTATAATTACAAACTTATATGAATGATAATCATTTCTGACCGTACATTTTATTTCACATTCCCCAGTGAGCTCTAAATTAAATAGATTCCAGTTGAACCGATGAGCCAAATCACACATTTTCAAATTTGAAATCTACTCCGCCCAAAGTATAGATCTAGGCCAAGATCTTTACGTTTCCTAAAAATAAATGTGTTTCTAGTGGCGTAGCTGGTTTTTAGCACTGCAGACCCCGGCCGAAAACATTTCCCCTGATTTGTTCTCTTTTATCCCTAAAAGTGTCTCCCCAAACTCGTCAGAGTGCACCATTTTACTAGCGGAAAAAGGTTTAAAATGTCGGTTCAGCTTTTAAAAATAACATGGCATACACATCATCATAAATAGCGTTACGATTGTAATACTAAACTAAAGTGTTTACTGAGTATTATTATATAAATATAACATCCCATGGAGGGTGATAGAACATATTGTCAACCCGAGATTGGTAATGACCCCCGAGGCTTTAGCCGAGGTGGACATTACCACATCGAGGGTTGACAATATGTTCTATCACCCTTCATGGGATGTGATATTTATTTTATTATACCAAACATCAAAATTCATTTAATCAGCAATTATTTTTTATTAATTTTTTAATTTTTTATTTTTTTTTATTGCCATGAAACATTACCATGAAACATTACCAATTGTTGACTGATCGGGAATGGGGAAATTACATAGAGAATTTTGAGTGAGGTATAATAAATTATGCTAGTCCACTTTGTTTAAATCCACTGTTTATTTAGTTTCGTTCTGTGACGTTAACGGTTTAAAAAAGTGATGGCGTGTAATTTTTTGTTTCAGGCGCGTAGCGAGGTGGAGGCTCGGAAGTAGGAACCGTTCCACATGTTTTTCCCCTGATATAGATCTAGTGGTTGGAAGCCCGAGCATACTCCGGACCCCTTTCGGCGCTCAAATCAAATGTTGAGCTTCCGCTTTAGTCTGCGCCTGCGCAACTGGAACTATTTTATGTTGACATGTTATTGAGAAATAACAGGACGCTTTTAAGAATGACAAACCAATCAGAATGCAGTAAATATGGGTATTGTTCGCAGATTGTAATTATAAACTAATAATAGGGCAGTCTAATTAAATGCCATCGCTAGATAAATAGAGAATCCAGTTTATCAGGTGAGCCTGAGAAAAAAAAAAAGAAGTCCGAGGCAGTGCCGAGGGCTTCATTTGTTACGTGCCGAACATGATAATCTGGATACGATCAGGCACTAACATGATATTCTATTTATCATGTTGATCGTTTAAAATCATTTAATTTACCTTTTTTCCATTTTCTTCCCATTTGTTTCCGTTGAAAAGTACCCAGACGTCATCAAATATACCCTGACGTCATCAAAAGACGTACTGACGTCATCAAAAAAGGTGCGGGATAGGAACGCAACTGCCGAGATAAGGTTTTATCTCAGGCACCCTGTTTCTCGGCATATTTATGCAGATCGACATGATAAATAAGGATGTTCAACTCCAGCTAGAAGCAAACGGAGACTGAAGTGAGACGTTTTGTTGAAATTGAACGACTGTTAAACTTTAGATACACCCGGAGGTGTTTCTGCTTATGCATTTTTATATAGCTTTACAACAACATTTAAGTGTATCTTTTACCAATAAAATTCTGAACATATATGGTCGTTCCACTATAAATACACTTATACATAATTCGAAAACTCGAACAATTATAAATCATTTATATTTTACATCATTCAACAGACTACATACTGTCTGAATAGTAACACATTTATGTGTTTTTATTTTATTATATTTGTTGTTAAATCAAAAATTCTGAACATATATGGTCGTTCCACTATAAATACACTTATAAATAATTCGAAAACTCGAACAATTATAAATCATTCATATTTTACATCATTCAACAGACTACATACTGTTATTATTAATTGAAAAAAGTAATAGAACATGGTATAAAAATACGTAAGACATGTGTGGGATTTATGTTAGCAGCGTTACATCTATTTTTATTACACTTCATATTATATTAAAAATGCATTGACGGTAGATACTGCTTCCTGTATGATAATGTCACTATCAAGTCCTTTGGAAAAATGATACCATCGCATGACGTTCGACCAGTAAAGCTTATGGTCTGCAATCGTAGCCCAACAAAACAAATGCAACTACATTAGAGTGCTAGCCAGTTTTAATGGAAGAATACGCGTCGATTTAGATCTGCTTTAGAAGCAAATTGTGAAAGGCAACCAAGCACGTTATACAAATGTAACATAGTGTATGCCATTACAATAAAAACTAAACAAATCATAGAAATAATCTCGAGCCCAATGGCGATTTCCAATTGCATGAATTGTTTGGAAAATGAAATTGGAAAAGGTTCGTTGCTGTAGTTACGCGAAACAGACAAATGTCATTTGTGTTGTTTTTGTATAATGTAATTGTGATTTTAGGACATGTTTCCACAATTCATACGAGCTGCTTAACCCGCTTTCGGAGATAAACAAAATGTGAAAGGTGTTGCTTCTTTCATTACTTCTCATGAACAGACTCAATAAAACCGAGTCTGGTGCTTTATTCTCTTAATTGTGTTTGTTGCTCCCAAAGGATCATCTTTATCAGTATTTATATACTTACGTGGGAATAGCAGTAATACTAACAACAAATGCATTTCAAATAGTATGATTATGTTAAGATTGTGCGCACACTAGCTACAGATAAGGTTCGCAGCTTGTAAAGATGACATCATTACCGGCAAACGTACGTACATAAATGGACCGCGCCAAGATGTCCTATGATTGGTAATCAGGTGGTAGAAGGCCTGGTTATTGTTTCCTATACGCATATATATATATATAAATATATGTTATATATATATCCCAATTATGGTATCAATATACGCTATGCTTGTCGTTATTTGAAGGAAAAGCCCGAAGATATCCGACGCGTTCAAGAGTAACGCAAAGAATCACACGGTTTCCGAAATCATTCATTGTAGGTTGAGTAGGTGGCCGAGTGGGCTAACGCTTATGCTATTGGGCGAGGCACTGTGTCGATGTTGGTGGCTAGGGCTGCGGGTTCGAATCCGTTGGTAAGTGTTTTTTATAAAACTTTCTCCGCACATAATATTTAACTTTGTACTTGTATCTTATAGATCCTACGTTTAAGAACGTTCGTTATTATAAATATAATGCTCTCTAATAATAAATAATTATATTCTAAATTCATTGTATCAGTATTGATCTGGCGTCTTTCTATGGTGAAAGTTTTTATAGGTACCTGAGGTTATACTCATGTAATGTGAATCCTCTTACGTATCAATATACGCTATGTTTGTCGTTATTTGACGGAAAAGCCCGAAGATATTCGACGCGTTCAAGACTAAAGCCTTAGTATGCCCCGGTTTCCGAAATTAATATATTTAGGTTAACGCGTCTACTATTGGATAAGGCGCTGTGTCGATGTTGTTGTCTAGGGCTGCGGGTTCGAATCCGTTGGTAAGTTGTTGGTATGACATTTCCACACACACACACACACACACACACACACACACACTATTTTAAGTTTAACTTCCATTATAATAAAAAGTATGAATGTTATATACATAATGTATTAAGATTGGCTAGTTTACGTAAGTATGATGAATATTTGCTTTACATGTTAAACGACGGATTTAAGCTAAAAAGAAATATAAAATGATCGGACAGGGCAAGTAGCATTCAAGGAGGACAGTCAACCACAAAACACAGAAACAAACACGCAAACAGACAAATAAGAAGGCAAAAGTAATATTAAAAGGAAACGACATCACAAACACTAAAGGGTTGACAATAGGGCTACCGCCTTGCAACGGTCAATGGCAAAGTAGGCCACTGGGGGTTTAAACCGGTTCTAGGGTGCACCAAACCTCACACTTGCCCTATTGTCATCCCATTAAAACAGGACAGTGTAAATAAATAAATCCCCGCCATAATCTAATCTCTAACCAACAAGGCGGCATAGGTTGGCGTCATCATATGGTCCACAGTTGGAAAGTTGGAATACAGATACAAATTTTATTTGCACATTCAAATATGTAATATAGATATACAAATCGAGCAGGAAAAGTAGCATTCAAGAACGACAGTCAACCACAAACACACACAGAAACAAAGAACACATTTAAAGATGAATAAAAGGCCAAATAAGACATCACAAACACAAAAGGGTTGGCAATAGGGCTACCGCCTTTGAACGGTCATCCATTCTAAATTAAAAACTGTGCCTATTAACAGAAGAAATGGACATCGATAGTTAAAAGAAAAGAACGCTAATATGCACCTGAATAAAAGGTATTGATTTCTCTTAATCTATTACGAAACAGAAGAGACATAAACACGTCAAGTTTACGCCGATGGAACATTCATTATCATGTTATGTTCATCAACTGTTATGTGGTTAGGCATGAAGAAAACAAGCAGTGGGAGGAAAGGACCATTTGAATAGAGTCTCAAACTCAATAGCCACTACTGTTGATCGAAAAAAAGCAGTTTTTGAAGTGTATTTTTTAATAATACAATGTACAGCAAACCTGCATTGAAGTGTCCATTGACACCACATGCATAGTATATTCAGCCGTACGTTGAATATTGAGAATTACTTTACTCCTTCTGTCTTGTTTGTATGGTGGGAATGGATCGTAGCATTGTGTGTATATTTATATTATCCTTGCTATTGTTTAAAAGCAGATATACAAATTCGAATAGGAAAAGTGGCATTCAAGGACGACAGTCAACCACAAAAAATGAACAGCTGTAATAATGAATAAAAGCAAAATAAGACATCACAATACAAAAGGGTTGCAAATAGGGCTACCGTCTTGAAACGGTCAGGGGCAGAACAGGCCGCTGAGATTTAAACCAGGTTATAGGGTGCACCAAAAATCACACTTACCCTACTGTCATCCCATTAAAACAGGTTACTGAGAGGATTTTGTTTGAAGCAATTTTTGACGGATGGACGGACAGACGAAGGACAAACAATGATCACAATATCTCACGTTAGCCTTCGGCCCAGGTGAGCCGATACTTATTTTTAAATAATTTCTGCTTATTATTTCTCAATTTCTATCTCTCAATAGAGAGATGTCAAATATGTATAAATGTCGAACAGGAAATGCAGCATCCAAGGATCACAGTCAACCAAAAGCATGCATCAAAACAAACATCAAGTACAATGATAGAAAAGAGGTCTCGTATTTAAAAGCATGAAAGGGTTGCCAATAGGGTTACCGCCTTAGAATGTTCGGTGGAGAAAATGCATCATTCTTAAAAGGGACAGTGTAAATAAAGAAATCAACAATAGGCTTTATCGTCTAACAAATAGGCAACATTAATAAGCAATATACAGAAAGATGGTCATGTATATATGAATATCAAACGAAACAAAAACCTAGAAAGCCACCCAGCATTGCACGCAATGAATTGTCAGAAGTCAGAGCAACAGAAGAATAAACCAAAGCAGACAAGATTGAAGACACACATCAAACGTCATCGTCCCATTCATGGTTTAGGTAAATGTCATCATATGGTCCATTTATCAAGGAAAGAGGCAACCTTGTCAGAAGTGTTAGCTTTATTGAGTGGAGGTACTTTAGGATATATATTATTAACCGTAGTGGAAATGAAAGGGTTGTCAATGATAACTATATCATTCAGATACCGAAAGGTGTTACTTAATAATCAACGCTTAAAGCTGTGTGCGAAAACGATGTTAGACAACGTAAGACAATGACGTATATTAGCCAGTGACGTAACATGGTCGCGTCAACGTCAATAAGACATCACAAACACAAAGGGGTTGACAAAGGGCTACCGCCTTGGAACGGTCAGGGGCAAAAAGGCCGCTGGGTGTTTAAACCAGGTTCTAGGGGCACACATCAAATGCTACCGTTCTAAAAGGATTTAGGTAGGCGTCATCATACGGTCCACAATATGTCCAGTCATCGCACAATCAAAGAAGAAAGCATAGTGGCGAACTATAAATAGGTCCACTACTAAACAGGCAGTGCGTTGCAAAACGATAGAGTCATAACCTCTTTTGATAAACATTTTAACAAGTTTAATAACGATTGTATGAAAGTGATTATGACCAAGGATCTAACAAAGTTTGCAAATCACATCACCATATAAATCACTTTGTAATAGTCAATGTCGCTGAAGAGTTTTTACTGACTTTTATATTTTTAAAGTAGATCATGGTTACGATAATACAATATTGCAAAGGTGTTTCGAAGTTTATGTTAACGGCAGACCTGCTGGAGTAGATTGTTTAGTTATACACATATTACGAATATTAAAGTCCGTAACAAGACTACAAGCTCTAGAGAAACGAATAAGTTGAGAAAAATAGTTTCCATAAGAAGTAGCTCGGGGAACATCTGCATCTAAATGGGGACAATTAACAACATCCAAATTAAAATCATATCTCTTGTCATAGATTTTACTAATTATTTTCAAGGGAGAGGCGTAAATCACGAAAAGAGGGAGACAATATCAGAAATGTTAGATTTGTTGAGTTGAAGTTCTTTAGGATAGATATTATTACCCATAGTAGAATAGAAAGGATACCAACAATGTGTCAATATACGGTAGTTCCAGACCAGACGAAATAGTATCTAATAGGAAAATGAGTGCTTTCCAAACTTCTTTGAAAGTCCACATAGTGTAAAGGTCTAAACTGCCTTTAATAAAATACGCTTTAACAGGCCAACATTGTAGTTTTTCTCTAGCGATTTGTTTTTGAAAAAAAGCTATAAGCTTGTCTTTGATAAGGTGATTCGGTAAGGTAAGGTTGTATATAGTGTAGATAAGTCATAAGTACTTATAGATGAAACTTGACGTATATTGCAAATTTTATCAAGAACGTCTCCTGAACTTTTAATGAACCGAAATAAATTATTCCCAGAGTTTTAATAAGTTTTAGCACAATATTTTTTAACGTGATCTTTAACGGCAGTAAGACAAGAAGATACAAATTTGGAGATGTTTGTAGTGGTGCAGACACTAGAATACGTAATAAAGAGTATGATAATGGACCTTTGGAAACGGCCGAGCACGACATATAAAGCGAACTGTATACGGATTTTTATGTTACATAGTTGGCAGTTTGTTTTGCTTTTCCTCTACCCCAGCCTTGAAAGTAGTGCACTATAAATGTGGAAACAACATTATTCTCAGAAAATTGAACTGGAATATACGAATTAGTGCTACTCAGTTCCTATGACAATACATTGACGTAATGTAGGCGTCAAACAATAATTACATTATTAGCTGCTTTATCAGCAGGAACTAAAACACATTTATTATGAAATTCTTGAATTCTCGATTTTGAAATACGAAACAAAAACCTAGGTCTCGGGGATAGTAAAACAGGGTTAGCATTATAAAAGTTAATACGTGTAACTATAATTTTAAAAATTTGACTTTATCCAAATCGAAAGAGAGTTTGGGTCCGCATGTTCTCTACGACTAAAATCCTCAATGGATTAGGCGATCTGAACACGACATGCATTGAAATCAATAAATTAAAGTAATACTTTGGACCTTTAGAAAACAAAGATTAAAAATACCGGACAGGGAAAGCAGCATTCAAGGACGACAGTCAACCATAAAACACAAAAACAAACACGGAAACAGACAAACGAGAAGGCAAAAGTATATAAAAAATGCAAACGACATCACAAACACAAAAGGGTTGACAATAAGGCTACCGCCTTGGAACGGTCAGTGGCAACAAAGGCCACTGGGGGTTTAAACCGGTTCTAGGGTGCACCAAAAATCACACTTACCCTACTGTCATCCCATTAAAACAGGACAACTACTTGTAAATAAAGAAATCCCCGCCAAGATCTAATCTCTAACCATCAAGGCAGCTTCAATAGGCAATATAAGTAAAACACAAACATGTTCGTGTAAATATAATACAAAAAAAACAATAGCCTGGAAAGCCACAATAAAGGTACTCAATGACTTGGCAGAAGCCAGATCAACAAGAGAATAAACCATTAAGGGCACAACAGGAAAGATCATAGACAAACATCAAACGCCACCGTCCCAATGGGCTTTAGGTAGGCGTCATCATACGGTCCACAGCCTGTCCGGTCATCGTACAATTAAAGAGGAAAGCATAGTGGCGAACTGTAAAAGGGTCCACCACCAAGCCTGCAGTACGTAGCAAAATGATAGGGTCATAACCTCTTTTGATAAATTGTTTAACAAGTTTAACAAAGATAGTATGAAAGTGATCATGACCAAGAATCTTACGAAGTTTATAAATTACATCACCATAGAAGTCAGGTTGTGATATTCCGTGTCGCAGAAGAGTCCAGTCGCATTCATGGACAGCAGCCAACAACAAACACACACAGAAACAAACAACAACTACAAAGATGATAAAAAGACAAGATATGACATCACAAACAATAAAGGGTCGACAATAGGGTTACCGCCATGGAACGGTCAGTTGCAAAACAGACCGCTGGGGTTTAAACCAGGTCATGCATGACTTAACGTGGTAACTCAACCGTACTTTGTTATGATAATGTGACGTTTCGATCGAAACTATTCATAACAGAAGAACTTTGTACTACAGCGTACTGTCGTCCTCTTGTATATGTTCACATAGTTTGGATGTGTATGAGGTGTAATTTTTATGAGTGTACATAGTTAGTAAATACAACAATGTCTTATAAATGACATAGCAACTCTATTTTGCATTAAAGCAAGCCGTATTACTTTATTTGTTATCAGTTTAAAATGTGTGAGTTTTAACAATTACTCTCGAAATAAGTTTCCAGTTACAAATTGCATTGGTTTTACCAACACATTTTAACTCCGTACTTGCTACTTTAATCAGCAGATACTGTAACAAAATGAGTGCATATTTACTTAGAGTCATATCCCCTGATTTTTCATAGAAATTTTGGTAGATTTTTGTCAAGCACATCACTTTTAACCGATGCCTATATCTAATAAATGATCTTTTACTAGTTCATTCTATTGATAAAGAATAAGTTGTCTTGGTGTTTATTTCATCAAAATCCATCAAGTATTAAGAAAGTTGTGATTTTACAAGCTGTGTATTGTGAGTTAATTTGCCAGTATTTACCAGTGCGGGCCTAATAAATGTATAGAATTCTTATATAAGATATAGAACAAAAATACGACACTACGTGCAGTCCGAGCAGTCCGAATAACATGACATTTGCATGGAAATAACATGACATTTGCATGGATGGCGTGTTCCACCAGGTATCCGTGTAGGGACTGTATATATGGGTGACGAAATCATAAGAACTTGTAACAGGATCGCAAGCCATTATCCAGGGTAGTTATTGACCAATACCATAACGGCAAAGGGTAAGTCAAATCTATTTTATTTGTTTTAAATTATTGTCATATTTAAATTGTTGTTCTGAAGTAAATATCTGCCGGAAAAAGCCATAGATAGTTAACAGGTTATTGTATTAATTCTTGTACGTTTTCAAACTTCGGAATATTTTAGCAAATATTGTCTGATAAGATTATTGGGGCATATATTTACATTATTGATAATGCCAGTTGTTCAGTAGATAGTAAATGGAATACGCGATTCAGATTATATGTACTTTTCTACGGAGATTTCTAACTGTCATTACGTTATTGCATAAACGGTTATTGTTTATTGTGCAGTATAAATTTCTCTGAGGTTGGTTTTCAAATTGTCATTATTATTCAATCACTCTGAGGTTTCTGTACCATTATAGCCTATAATGTGTTAACTGGATGTAAAATCAATTATTCATTCAGTCTATGGTTGAATTATTATGTTGTAATTATTTCGTTACATCTAGAAATGTGAGATTTCATTGTCGATAAATTACATCTGTAATTGTTTTACACGTTTTGTTAAAGTTTAGCATAATGTCTATTCGAAGAAGGTTTAGAATTCGGGTTTATTCATTCTGACTTAAGATTGCTTTGCAATCATTATTAGGTAGGGTGATACATTAGTGCTATTATAAAATACATTGTGTTGTGATAACATTGTAAGAGTGTGTATATATTTTGTAGCGGTATACGCTAGGAGCGTAGATAGAGCCTGTAGAGCGTGATGTCGGGAGCGTGGTATACGGGGTCGTAGGTTGGGAACGCGGCATAGGACACGGGAATGACAACATTCGCTATTTGGGCGACAGACCAGACGGTAGCCACGGAGACGCTAGGCAAGAGGACCTGCTACGCTGATAACGTCACCGGATGTGTAATACCGGGACTTGGGCCATCGCCGGAAAGGATCGTGCGAGTGGGCATCGCGTGTGAATTACGGCACCGGAAGTATGTGTGGTACCGGGACGAATAGCAACCGCTAATGAGGGGATTTCAATATAACGCGGAAATGAAGCAGTAGTGCCGGGAACTGTACCAGAAAGACTCAGCTAGATATAGCTTTGAGATATAAAACAGCATGTGATATAGCATATATATATCATAAATACAGATATTCAGTCTGATTAAAACCGAACAGTTTAATGTTTACCTAAGTGTAAAGTGGTTCCATCTAACGTGTAGTGAGCTTCATTTTAAACATGATTTAAAACGTAGATATTTAAACTTTGTCATTTGTATTCATTTGTTTATATATGTTCATCTTGTTGTAAATAAATTTGTAATTTATTTATTCTTGATTCGCCCTTGGTGAGTTGTCTCCACTTGGTCCATCTTGTTACAGATACTGAGGCAGAATCCTTGTACGAATCTTTTCATAAGACTTCACGCTTTTTGTATGCTATTTTCTACATCGACCATCCTGTCTGCTATTCTTTCTTTCTACTATGGTTCACACTAAAAAAAATCGTCAAGTCAACACAGCTAACCATTCCGTTTATGTCACCCCTTGTATCGATTACATCTGTAAAATAAAACAAGTACTTATTGGCAACATCTTTAGCATGGTAGTATACTGCAATTTATACATCGTTAATTATCCCAATTTAGAAGGGTTCTCAAACTATTTTATTTTTATCTTAAGAGCTTGTAGTCCAGTTGCATAATTAAACCTACCCCAGCATTACCGAATTACCGAATAACATCTCCATTAGAGCTACTGTGATCACAAACCTTAAAAAATGTTGGCAATGATTTATTATCGTTTTCTTATCTTCTTTTACAATTTAAAAGCTAGTTATTCAGCGACAATGACCGCACTGCTGTGATCTCGTGATTTACAAATGTGTTTTCTAGTTTGTTTGATTAATTCTTTCCTAAGAATAATTTGTTTTACCAAACCGATTTCATTCTAGTTAAAATGGATGACATAAATTCGTGCTGTTTGTATTTAGGTAAATCAATTGAATGAACTGTTTTAACCCACGATCAAGTTTGATTTATTTCTGAAGAAAACTATAATTATCTATTAGCAACCCTCGGTAATCTCTTCAGGCAATCACATCATACAATACTTCATTTAGTCTTTTCTCTCATACAGATCATTCAGCAAACGTTAAAGTCATGTTTCGTTACAATTGCTATGATTTCATCAAAGATATATTATATGAAACTGACACAATTATTTCCGCTAAATAAATAACGAGATCATTTCGCGGATACATATAAAAAATCAAGCAATTATAGGAGTTCAAGGAACGAATATAATTCTCATTTGATGAATTAAGTCAATATATTCATTTAATCGCCACCTAATCTCTTCAGAGCAAATTATACGGGAAAATGGCGGGGATTTCTTTTTTTACACTGTCGTGTTTTAATGGGATGACAGAATGGTAAGTGTGAGGTTTGGTGCACCCTAGAACCGGTTTAACCCCACAGTGGCCTACTTTGCCACTTACCGTTCCAAGGCGGTAGCCCTATTGTTAACCATTTTGTGTTTGTGATGTCGTTTGCATTTGCTTTCTTGTTTGTCTGTTTGCGTGTTTGTTTCAGTGTTTTGTGGTTGACTGTCCTCCGTGAATGCTACTTTCCTTGTCCGATCCTTTTATATTTCTTTAAAACGGAAATTCACCAATCTGGTGCTTTTGTCTTTAAACTCACGCGTCAACCTAGTTTTTCTAGATAACTTGAACATATACAAATCATTAGTGATATCTATTTGAATAGTTAGAATCAATTGTTTTTGCATATTACCAATTGTTTCTTATATTACATAACTATTGTATGCATATACATATGGTAGACTAATAAAGGAAATAAGAAAGCTCCGACTTGTATTAATTTGTAATTAAATATTTGAAACAGGTTAACAGTCAAACTAATACTGGATTACTAATTTGAGATGTAAATTGCAATGACTGATCATGCTGATGAAGGCTTCCAGATTGTCGTTTATCCATTTAAAACCGAAGAACACACACAAGCAGAACGTAGCAGACCCGTTGTACATGTATCAAGTGTGTTAGAAAGACTAAATGCAATATGAGGCCTCTATAGCCCAGTGGTAGAGCACTTGGCCTACAAGCTGAAGGTCGTGGGTTCAAACCACACCGGATGCTGATCTCTCCATATCATGTTTCATTAATGCATTGCTTATTATTCATCACCATACGGCAAAGATCCACCTTCTCGGCCCTCAGAATTGCTCCATTAGTACCTCACTGCTGTCTTGTGACGATGTTAGGCCGACGTTCACTGAAAGAAGGGAAGCTGTAGACAGAGATTCGTTTGTTCTTCGCATGGCCAATATAAAGTACGCAGTGGCCAGTAGCTTAGTAGTGGCATAGTAGCTTGAATGGAGTACCATGGAGTACTATGGACAGGCTGTTTCACAGCAATAGACAATAATAGAAGACATATGAGCAATGTCCCAGAAACAGTGCAATCCAAAGGAAAACAGAACGGGTGAACAGCGAGAGTCGTCGTAGAAATGGAATATACAGCGCGGCTTAAACAGAAAGTATGTCACAACAGATCACCATCCAGTCGGAGGGACAACAGCAGAGCTGGCGGAAGACGGAGTGAGGGGATGCGAAAGAAAGGAGCAGATAAGACGGGTTGAGAACGTGGGCCAAAAAAAAATAAAAAAATAGTTGTAATGCAAGATGCAGCACCGGCTTGGGTGCTATTTTAATTATATCTCATGCGGATTGGGTTCGATTATCTCAAAAGACCAGTAGATTTTAATAGTTTTGGTTCATAGCACACGGAGACTATACTGCCGAAATGAGTACAAAACATGTGTAAGTGTCTATATATGCTGCAAAGACATTCTTTAATAGCAACGAGCTGAATGTGCAGAAGGAAATTGCAAATTATGCAAAATCTCTATATACACATTTTGGACGGGTTACTGAGAGGATTTTGTTTGAAGCAATTTTTGACGGATGGACGGACAGACGAAGGACAAACAATGATCACAATATCTCACGTTAGCCTTCGGCCCAGGTGAGCCGATACTTATTTTTAAATAATTTCTGCTTATTATTTCTCAATTTCTATCTCTCAATAGAGAGATGTCAAATATGTATAAATGTCGAACAGGAAATGCAGCATCCAAGGATCACAGTCAACCAAAAGCATGCATCAAAACAAACATCAAGTACAATGATAGAAAAGAGGTCTCGTATTTAAAAGCATGAAAGGGTTGCCAATAGGGTTACCGCCTTAGAATGTTCGGTGGAGAAAATGCATCATTCTTAAAAGGGACAGTGTAAATAAAGAAATCAACAATAGGCTTTATCGTCTAACAAATAGGCAACATTAATAAGCAATATACAGAAAGATGGTCATGTATATATGAATATCAAACGAAACAAAAACCTAGAAAGCCACCCAGCATTGCACGCAATGAATTGTCAGAAGTCAGAGCAACAGAAGAATAAACCAAAGCAGACAAGATTGAAGACACACATCAAACGTCATCGTCCCATTCATGGTTTAGGTAAATGTCATCATATGGTCCATTTATCAAGGAAAGAGGCAACCTTGTCAGAAGTGTTAGCTTTATTGAGTGGAAGTACTTTAGGATATATATTATTAACCGTAGTGGAAACGAAAGGGTTGTCAATGATAACTATATCATTCAGATACCGAAAGGTGTTACTTAATAATCAACGCTTAAAGCTGTGTGCGAAAACGATGTTAGACAACGTAAGACAATGACGTATATTAGCCAGTGACGTAACATGGTCGCGTCAACGTCAATAAGACATCACAAACACAAAGGGGTTGACAAAGGGCTACCGCCTTGGAACGGTCAGGGGCAAAAAGGCCGCTGGGTGTTTAAACCAGGTTCTAGGGGCACACATCAAATGCTACCGTTCTAAAAGGATTTAGGTAGGCGTCATCATACGGTCCACAATATGTCCAGTCATCGCACAATCAAAGAAGAAAGCATAGTGGCGAACTATAAATAGGTCCACTACTAAACAGGCAGTGCGTTGCAAAACGATAGAGTCATAACCTCTTTTGATAAACATTTTAACAAGTTTAATAACGATTGTATGAAAGTGATTATGACCAAGGATCTAACAAAGTTTGCAAATCACATCACCATATAAATCACTTTGTAATAGTCAATGTCGCTGAAGAGTTTTTACTGACTTTTATATTTTTAAAGTAGATCATGGTTACGATAATACAATATTGCAAAGGTGTTTCGAAGTTTATGTTAACGGCAGACCTGCTGGAGTAGATTGTTTAGTTATACACATATTACGAATATTAAAGTCCTTAACAAGACTACAAGCTCTAGAGAAACGAATAAGTTGAGAAAAATAGTTTCCATAAGAAGTAGCTCGGGGAACATCTGCATCTAAATGGGGACAATTAACAACATCCAAATTAAAATCATATCTCTTGTCATAGATTTTACTAATTATTTTCAAGGGAGAGGCGTAAATCACGAAAAGAGGGAGACAATATCAGAAATGTTAGATTTGTTGAGTTGAAGTTCTTTAGGATAGATATTATTACCCATAGTAGAATAGAAAGGATACCAACAATGTGTCAATATACGGTAGTTCCAGACCAGACGAAATAGTATCTAATAGGAAAATGAGTGCTTTCCAAACTTCTTTGAAAGTCCACATAGTGTAAAGGTCTAAACTGCCTTTAATAAAATACGCTTTAACAGGCCAACATTGTAGTTTTTCTCTAGCGATTTGTTTTTGAAAAAAAGCAATAAGCTTGTCTTTGATAAGGTGATTCGGTAAGGTAAGGTTGTATATAGTGTAGATAAGTCATAAGTACTTATAGATGAAACTTGACGTATATTGCAAATTTTATCAAGAACGTCTCCTGAACTTTTAATGAACCGAAATAAATTATTCCCAGAGTTTTAATAAGTTTTAGCACAATATTTTTTAACGTGATCTTTAACGGCAGTAAGACAAGAAGATACAAATTTGGAGATGTTTGTAGTGGTGCAGACACTAGAATACGTAATAAAGAGTATGATAATGGACCTTTGGAAACGGCCGAGCACGACATATAAAGCGAACTGTATACGGATTTTTATGTTACATAGTTGGCAGTTTGTTTTGCTTTTCCTCTACCCCAGCCTTGAAAGTAGTGCACTATAAATGTGGAAACAACATTATTCTCAGAAAATTGAACTGGAATATACGAATTAGTGCTACTCAGTTCCTATGACAATACATTGACGTAATGTAGGCGTCAAACAATAATTACATTATTAGCTGCTTTATCAGCAGGAACTAAAACACATTTATTATGAAATTCTTGAATTCTCGATTTTGAAATACGAAACAAAAACCTAGGTCTCGGGGATAGTAAAACAGGGTTAGCATTATAAAAGTTAATACGTGTAACTATAATTTTAAAAATTTGACTTTATCCAAATCGAAAGAGAGTTTGGGTCCGCATGTTCTCTACGACTAAAATCCTCAATGGATTAGGCGATCTGAACACGACATGCATTGAAATCAATAAATTAAAGTAATACTTTGGACCTTTAGAAAACAAAGATTAAAAATACCGGACAGGGAAAGCAGCATTCAAGGACGACAGTCAACCATAAAACACAAAAACAAACACGGAAACAGACAAACGAGAAGGCAAAAGTATATAAAAAATGCAAACGACATCACAAACACAAAAGGGTTGACAATAAGGCTACCGCCTTGGAACGGTCAGTGGCAACAAAGGCCACTGGGGGTTTAAACCGGTTCTAGGGTGCACCAAAAATCACACTTACCCTACTGTCATCCCATTAAAACAGGACAACTACTTGTAAATAAAGAAATCCCCGCCAAGATCTAATCTCTAACCATCAAGGCAGCTTCAATAGGCAATATAAGTAAAACACAAACATGTTCGTGTAAATATAATACAAAAAAAACAATAGCCTGGAAAGCCACAATAAAGGTACTCAATGACTTGGCAGAAGCCAGATCAACAAGAGAATAAACCATTAAGGGCACAACAGGAAAGATCATAGACAAACATCAAACGCCACCGTCCCAATGGGCTTTAGGTAGGCGTCATCATACGGTCCACAGCCTGTCCGGTCATCGTACAATTAAAGAGGAAAGCATAGTGGCGAACTGTAAAAGGGTCCACCACCAAGCCTGCAGTACGTAGCAAAATGATAGGGTCATAACCTCTTTTGATAAATTGTTTAACAAGTTTAACAAAGATAGTATGAAAGTGATCATGACCAAGAATCTTACGAAGTTTATAAATCACATCACCATAGAAGTCAGGTTGTGATATTCCGTGTCGCAGAAGAGTCCAGTCGCATTCATGGACAGCAGCCAACAACAAACACACACAGAAACAAACAACAACTACAAAGATGATAAAAAGACAAGATATGACATCACAAA
>JAWPHD010011905.1:0-79849 GCA_037043455.1 Cyrtodaria siliqua
TTTTTTTTAATTTCAGAGGGGTGTGGGAGGTGCATGGTACCGAGGTATTATAGCATCATCCTATTGTCTATTGTTACACTATTTTGATAATGCAGAGGGTGATTTGGCGGGTGTAGGATATTGATGTATTGGGCTGTTCACAGTTACATTCACAGTAAAATTGTACAGTTAATTGTCATAAGATTCATCATGTCGACGGTTTGAAATATCCCGGTATGCTAACAAGCCATAGGTTTATATATGAAAAGAAAAGATCCGCTGACCAAATCTCCCCTACAACCTCGTTGGGGGTACCACCTTGAATAATGCTGAATAGTGCCGCAGAGTATTTCAAAATCGATATCGAATGTGTTCGTACAAACGGGTGCAATCCCGCTCAAATGAACCTTTTAGAATTAGTTTAGATTGCTTTCTGTGCAGATACTGTGTTTGAATTTAATTTGAAACACTCAGTTTACATGTTCAAAACAGTTGCCATTATTTTACATAACAAAACGAGAACATTTATATCAACAGAGCAATGTCGTTGGTCTTCATTATTATGCCTTGACGACTATCCTACACGTTAAACTCCACTGGAAAATTAATACCTCCTAGAGTCTTAGTTTTAGCAAACTTCCAAAAAGAAAACATGTTGACAGTGATAAATTGAGATTGAGATTGCTATCACGACTTTTCCGGATACATTTTCTCGGTCAGGAATTATTGGAACTCCATTCATCTTGACTTGGAATTATATTTACAGGGAGATTTTAATAAACGTTTAAACATATAAACATGTAAACATGTATTAATCCTGCTTTTCTTTGTCGATGACATTTTCATTTTGGTAAGACGCCGGAAAGACGTTAAATTAATTAGTGCAAAAAAGTAAATATAAAAACTTTTTTTTCAGAAAAGGGAGTAGTTTACGATGAAAAATGGAAATAAAACGGATATGAAATAGAAGTAGTAGATGATATTATTTATCTAGGATCTGTTTTTAACTATAGTGGTACTCTTAATATTAATCTCGAACTAACTACTGGTAAATCATTAAAAACATTAAATACTCTGTCAGTTAATTGTAAAACAAATACAATTATAACACAAATATTGGGTCAACCATTTGACTCACTTTGTGGATCTATTTTAAACTATTCTTCGAAAATCTTGGGCTATTCTAAATCTAAGCAGATTGAAAGAATATATTTAAAATATGTAAACATTCTGAGAGTACGAAAAAGCACGGGTACATCTGGGTATATGGTGAACTTTGTAGGTACCCATTATTTATTAACAGGTATATACGTATAATAAAATATTGCTTTAAACTACTAAACCACACAGGCAGTATTATATTAAGTACAGTTTACAAGCAATCTGAAAATAACTGCAATAATGGGTACACAATATGTGTTCCAAACATAAAAAAGTTATTATGTGAATATGGTTTTACCAATGTTTTACCAATGTTTGCGAAGATCCACTTTCTGTAAATGTCAAATATTTTTTATTAATTTTCAAACAAAGAGTTATGGATTGTTTTAAACAAAGCTGGCATGTCGATAAAGAAAGAAGTGGAATGTTTGAACTATATAATAATGTTAACCTTACATTGCAATATAAGATGTACACTGATGTGATGCCAAATACTCTAAGACCATTTATTAGTGGATTAGTAATTTCACTTTGAATACAAACATGACGATACAGTAGAGATAGAATTCCTGTTATATATTGAAGACGAATATCATCACTCCTTGCTTATTTGTTCAGTTTATACAGAATAACGAAAGCAAAAATAAGATATAGTGTCCTATAGAAACCACAGCGTCTGAGCGCAATGGCATCGCAGGTCCACGCTGTACTGCAAACAAGGACTTGAAAATACAATGAAAGAGACTCTTTAAAAATACTATTATAATATTAGAACTAGCAAGTTCAAATTCTTAGAATTATTTCAGAAATGATAAAACTCCATTATGTAATATTACTAGATATCTTAGAAAGGTATTGGCCGTTCCACAATTTGATATTTACTTAAATTATATGTATTTACTTATTGATAGCTTCTGATCCCCAATGACTAATTTGCAAGTGTTTGCTCGTAGCAAAAGAAAGAAAATATTGATAATCTTGTATTGTAATCACTTGACCTACTATGGATGTAAAAATTGAATATTTATATGACGTTGTATTATGTACAAAGAAATATAAAACGATCGGACAGGGAAAGTAGCATTCAAGGAGGACAGTCAATCACAAACACAGAAACAAACACGCAAACAGACAAACAAGAAGGCAAAAGTAAAAAATAAATGCAAACGACATCACAAACACAAAAGGGTTGACAATAGGGCTACCGCCTTGGAACGGTCAGTGTCAAAGTATGCCACTGGGGGTTTAAACCGGTTTTAGGGTGCACCAAACCTCACACTTACCCTACCGTCATCCCATTAAAACAGGACAGTGTAAATAAAGAAATTCCCGCCATGATCTAATCTCTAACCAAATATGCTCGTGTAAATATAATACAAAAAAAAAAAAAGCCTAGAAAGCCACAATGAAGGTATGCAATGACTTGGCAGAGGCCAGAGCAACATGAAAATAAACCATTAAGAGCACGACACGAAAGATCATAGACAAACATCAAACGCCACCGTCCCAATGGGCTGTAGGTATGCGTTGGATAATAGTCTGTTCTGTTTCTGTTCATTACCACATATTCCAGCAGATCTTTCATCAAGCTGTGACAAACGATCATTTATTTTCCTGTTTTGCAAACATACTCCTTTGAATGCATACATAATTGCAAGACAATTTGCTTAAATTCATTTCTGGATATATTTTTCTTCATTTATGTATAGCGGTTAGCGCACTCGAAAAGACCAATGATATAGCATGTCAAATCAACAGCATTCAGTGGCAAACATGTAATACTATGGTTGATTACAGTAACATTTAGAACTTTGAAATACTACTGACGTGCCCAACACCTGAAAACGCTTGCTTAACACAGTTAATTGTGTTAATTGCAAGCAAACAGGTGAACGTATTAAGCAGAAAACACCAAGCGTGTCTTGATATTTTGTGTTCATCAATACCTTTATTAGAGTTTAGGGGTATTATTATTAGGAGTTTACTGTTGTTATGTATTATCGTATTATCGTTAATTGATGCATATAACTGCACTGAACGATGGTAGTCATGAATATGTGATCAAAATCGCGCAGTAATATGGGCATCATATATGTTGATACATTGTCTCATATAAGCAAACGCGAGTTCACCAGTCGGAACTTTATAGCACAATTTATGTTATAATATAGATATAAAAATCGAACAGGAAAAGCAGCATTCAAGGACGACAGTCAACCACAAACATACACAAAATCAAATCACAAAATTAAAGCTGAATAAAATGTTAAATAACATCACAAACACAAAAGTGTTGACAATAGGGCTACCGCCTTGGAACGGCCAGTGGCAAAAAAGGCCGCTGGGTTTTAAACCAGGATCTAGAGTGCATCAAACCTCACACTTACCCTAACGTCGACCCAGTAAAACGGGACAGTGTAATTCCCGGCATGAACTATTCTCTAACCAACAAAGCAGCATTAATAGGCAATATAAGTAAAATACAAAGATGCTCGTGTATATAAATACAAAAATAACAATAGCCTAGAAAGCCACAAAGAAGGTACTCAGTGACTTGGCAGAAGCCATAGCAACACGAGAATAAACCATTGAGAGCACGACAAGACAAGGCTGCAGACAAACATCAAACGTCACCGTTCTTTCGGGCTTTAGGTAGACGTCATCATAGGGTCCACATCCTGTCTGGTCATTGCACAATTAAAGAGGAAAGCATAGTGGATAACTGTGAATGGGTCCACCACAAAGCTTGCAGCTTGTTAGGGTCGTAACCTCTTTTGATAATACATTTTAACAAAAAAAAAGAAAGGTATAAAAATCGGACAGGGAAAGTAGCATTCCAGGACGACAGTCAACCACAAATCACAAAAACAAACACGAAAACAGACAAACGAGAAGGCAAAGGTAATAAAAAATGCACACGAAATCACAAACACAAAAGGGTTGACAATAGGACTTCCGCCTTGGAATGGTCAGTGGCCAAAAAGGCCATTGAGGGTTTAAGTTTAACTAAGATACATGTAGTATGAAAGTGATCATGGCCAAGGATCTTACGAAGTTTGTAAATCACCTCACCGAAGAAGTTAGGTTGTATGGTTTATGTAAATCTTAGTGTAAATGTTTAGTGAGTATTGCTTGTGTTCCCCTGATACGTGCATATGCATATAAATCAATTGAAAATGTTATACAAGGAAAACAATATCTCAAACAAACAAACCCCACATTTTGAAGTAATGTTAAATCAAAATGTCTTAACTAAGTTAAACAAAAAATCAAATAGGCAAAACATAGCGGAGATGTGTATTGATGGTTTTGTATTTCGAATTACGCAACCCTATTTTAAGAAACACTTAAATATTTGGATGAATGATATCATCTAAATTATTGTGTTGATTTCCACATTGAATCATATTGTAATACCATATATGTTGATACGTAGATAAATATTTTGATGGATCTAAATTGCATTCGCTTTTGGAAACAATTGAACTGCGAAATGATATATTAGCAGATGTGATAAACACATTATGCCTTAGGCATGTTTTGTCATAACATAGTGGGCGAACATCACGCCTATAGACTAACCGCAACTTGTTTCATTAATGTTATTATAATTGCAACAATTCGATGAAAATCTGCTTTGGGAACTCTTTAAGATTACCTTCCGTGCCCACCTTTTCGATCAGGAAATGTTAGTGTTTATATAGTGTTTACTTATTAATATACCTGATACATGTGATACATAGAGAAACACTAATAAAAGGGATTCTACTTAATTTATATCGAATGTGAATTTGGTTCAAGCTGTCTATCATTTGCAAGAATAAACACATGTTACGTACAATGCAAATCTCGTTCATACTGATGTGGCCATCTTTTCAAGGAAATCAAGTCCATTTGACATGTATACGACAGAGATGCATCCTGTTATTGAATGAGCACTGTCGGGCCGTTTACAAATTATGCAAATCGTTAAATCGTTGATAGCTGGGTATAATTTAGATTAAGGACCTATTTCCAGCCTATTATATTTGGGGGAGGAGACAATTTGTATAGAAAACTGTAGATCACTGTTAGACATACAATTGCATGAGAAAATGGTGGTATTCAATTGTGTTTCAGTTGATAAGGCCCTCCAAATACAGCTTTGGTATGAAGCCAACATATTAAAACATCACAGCAGTGTTTCATTAGTTGTGTTTTGGTGTGTTTAATACAGCTGACTTGTTAATTTGATATTTTTTTTCTTTTCCATAAATTAAAGATTGAAGTGTTATATATTGATAAACCTTGATACTGTTCAATATACCAATGCTTTTTATAGAGACAATCAGTCATGTAGCATATAAGCGGTAATTAAGCAAGCCGTCCATGCATTTTCAATGATCATTTAACGTTGGGAAATAAATCCTTAAAACGGAAATATGTACTGGTTGACTCAGTGAAATCTTGGTTTTTACTTTCTCTATTGTGTATATTTGTTGCTTTCGTAAGATCCCCATTCAAGTATGTATTAATGAACAGAATAGAACATATAACACTGATACATGTTAACAAATGTTATTTATCTGTGAAAAGTACCAAAACATATAACAAAAATATGACATTGACTTATTCAGGAATACCTATTTTGGGCATTACATGGTCCGAGCATTACCTTTTATACACCAACCAACCCCTTCTCCAAGAAATAAAAACTGGGTTGGCTGAGGTATAAAATAAAACCTTAATCTTGGCTTAACAAATTTGCATATTGTAAAATTAAAACATTTAACAGGTAAGCAGGTAAGTGTAAGCAGGTTATCGCATTTTTCAGCAAAATGTTTCTAAAGGTGTTTTACAGTTGAAATATCAGTTATAAAATCCTGCTGTTAGAAACTTTCCCATTGCTTAATGGAATTAAGAAGGACCCACGTAATATGATATCAAAACAAATATAAATTTAATGTATTTATTCCTGTACTAATATTTTAAACTCTATAACACAAGACTTAGTACAGAGGTTTAACGAAGTACTTAACTAGCAATCACGAAATGTCTTTATATCGAAATATTCGTCAATATACTTTGCCAGATGTATCTAAATTGTCGTAATGCTTGCTTGCATTAACTGCGCAAGAGCATATACACTTGGGCGACGATAATATTATGGATTTGTATATACGAAAGGTAAGAAGGAAACGCAACTCGGGAATTTCCCTATACAATGTATAACATATATATATACACTTAGTTGCACGTAATATTCGAAATCTCAATATGTTTTGTAAAACGGTTGCAGCTAGTTATAGAAATGACAAAACGGTGCTGTTGTAGACTTCTTAATCGCAGTTCACTTTGTAACACACAATTAATCAATGTTGAAGTTTGGTTTTGAACATTTGAGCCATTTCAGTACTGTATTTCATGTAAATATATGGCAACATTTTACATCTTAAGTTTTGCTCATCTGCTTGAGTTAAACGCATATTCTATCGATAATGAAACTTTGAAGGGATAACATTTGATGTGTTATGTGTTGTTTTAGTCTTGTTTTAGAAAAGTCTAATGTAGCCATGAACCATTCGATCATTTTTTCCTTTAGCATATTTGTTCACGAATGTCAGTGTACGATTGCCAAATAGAATAAAGTGGTAATCATCTTAATAATGCAACAGCGTTGGTACCATCTGTAACAAACCTCATACTTATCAGTCTTTTAACGTTCCTTGACAAGACAATGCAATTGTATGCCACATTAGCACTATTTGTTTTGTATATCACATGGCTTTAACGATTGGCAAGTGTTAGTACGGTAGAATAATATGATACATGTAACAAGTGTCATTAAAGTAGGAAAAAAACAGTTGTCATACATTAATAAAATAACAAATTCCATCAACATGTTATGTCTACATTTGTGCTTTCCAATCTAGCAGCTCAATCGCCAATTCGTCTTACATTATCCGTTGTTGACTCATTTTCTTCTTATCTAAGTGACATGTTGATTGCATTTATTATTGAATTTAAAGGGCAAAAATCTCACCATATAAAGTAATGTCTCTTCTTCGCGAATGTAATAACAACGATATGAACGTCTACATTTGTAGTTCTAACATTGTTATTGATGATATACGGCATGTAGTATGACATTGTATTTACCCTGCCGATAAAGCATACAGTTGAGACTGCTTTGGAGAAGTTCAGGATGTACATGCCGGTATATGTTCATTCAGAGAAAGGCATATTCATGATTGAGTTAAAAACCTTGTAGATAAAATGCACACTTGTATTGTCACATGTTTATGGCTATATCTTTAAGCTGTGCAACATGGAGTTAATTTAAAATGAACCGCACTCATGTACAAGTATTAATTATGTCAAACAATTTATCTAGAAATAACAGAAAATCCTGTAATATTAATAGTGTTTCAAACCATGTACACGGTATGTACATCTACCATTATAATATGCTGATAATAGTATTTTTACATGCAATAAGCCGTACGTTCGATTGTAATATAATAACGGCCAATATATCAGACTTGTTTGTTTTAATGTAAGACAACAATTCGTTGACAATATTCAAAATTGTTCGAATTCTTACATTATGTGTTTCGGCTTTTGACACATGTCAAGATTTAAATAAAAAAAAATAAGATTCGAATAACATGTTTTATTTTTATTTCTTGCTGGGCTTTTTGCTGACCCCCATCTGCTTGCTTCAAATACCGCTTTAGCCGGTGCAACGGGTGTGTGAGAGGTTTGCGCCAGATAATACCCCTCATGAACATACTCCAATAAAGCAAGGCGGCAACTTTTCTCTTTGTTTTACCTTAGTGTCTTACGAAGGCATTTACATTTACGGAAAATCATGTGAACCGATTTTGATCAATACAAAGGTTGCCATGTTGAAGGAAATGATGTTGTTTGTTTTGTAGGCGTGTGTTTGGTTGACTGTAGTCTGTGAATGCTACAATATCTGACTTTAATGCCTACTGTATACTTCATTTGTATTGTTGCATTTTGCGTAATTATATTGGATAACGAAATTCGTTTTTAAAAGTTTATGTTTTGATATAACTTATATGGCAGACTACCATTTTAAAGACAGTCTTTAATGTGAATAAAACAATGCCGACAAGTTTAACATGGTAAGCGATCAATGCTTAAATTAGCTAAATTCTGAAAATTAATATTAACACAAACAAGAAGATACGATGCTCGATTTAGCATAAGTTGCAACATGCCTCACGCCCGCTAGCAACATCTTAAATGGTAATCTACTTGAAAGTCACAACGATAAAGACCGAATGACACCAGCAAATCAGTAAGTTATAATATTATTCATAGTCGGTTGGGCGGGATTCAGATACTGAAATACGTTCAAAAAACATTTTCGGAGATTAATTAGTATTTAGAGATTAAATGTCATAAAGAAAAAATAAGATTTAGAGACTAATGCAATATAAGTAACATTTAGATATTCATGTCAATTACTTTTAATTACTTTTAAGATACTAAATTTCACCAGTTCATGTAGCATTTACAGACTTAACGTCATCAACTTAACACTATTCTAGAGGTTTAATTTAGTCGAGGTAAGGTAAACTGTAAATAAATACTGATAAAGGTGATCCTTTGAGAGCAACAAACACAATTAAGAGAATAAAGCAGCAGACTCGGTTTTATTGAGTCTGTTCATGAGAAGTAATGAAAGAAGCAACACTTCTCACGCCCCCTAGCACCGGCTTAAGCGGTATTCTACTTCAAAGCCACCTACATTGGGCTCGTTGGTCCCAAAGGACCAGTAAAAATAATTGAATGTATGTAAGATTTAGGATTTGGAATCTAAATCTCATCAAGTTAAAGATTAGAAACGAACTTTAAAATGTGAAAACATTATTTATAGTCTGTACGAGGGTCATTCAAAAAGTTCTGTCACTAACGCGTTTTAACAACAGCATATCACAAGTCACATATTTAGGGTCACGTCACTTTTTCTGATCTCTTTTATTAATAGAGATATTAAGCGAAAGTCAACTTCCATAAGTGTATAGTTTGCATACTCAATAGATTGATAAAATATGTCCTAGAAATTGAGCTCAACCTAAACTTGGCCATGCTTTATAAAATAAATAACAACATCCCAGACGTAGGTCAAGTAACACTGCTGATAGCAATGTATGGGTGAGATCATTATATCCGAGCAAAGAATACTGGGTAACTACAACCTTATCGAGCCAAACCCAAACGTTAATATTTAAAATAAGCAAAAACATACAAAAGAGTGTGATAATGGACCTTTGGAAACGGCCGAGCACGACACATACAAGATATTGCAGTCTTGGTTTGATGAGACTGTTCATGAGCGGTAGTGAAATATGCTAGCTACCGTTCACGACCTCTAGCCCCGGGTTGAGCAGAACTCAATATTCATAAAAATCAACAGTACAGAATGTTAACCATCCCGAAGATGGCAAGCATATGGCGGTGGATACAGCAATATTTGTATCTTTATTTCATCCCCTATATCCGGCGGCGTATGGTCCCAGGATCTAATAACAGTGTATGCCCTGAAGAGCGAAATAAATAAAAAGGAATTAAGTTGGGAGCAGCGGTTATGAAGCCTGCGTATCACAAGTAACAGCCAAAAGACTAAATTAAAAGCAGACAACATATCCTATGAGTGGTTAAACAATACCCAGAGCAATTTATCGGCCGGAGTAGCTTTGTGGCTTTCTAGGTTTTTGTGTTTGTTTTATTTTATATAATAAACGATAGCCACGAAAGCAACAAAGCAAATACTCAATGACTTGGCAGAAGCCAGAGCAAGAAGAGAAAAAACATTAAGGTTACGAGGAGACAACCTTATCGCATAGCGTACCGTATTTATACATTCGCTTTGCTCTTATTTGCAAGGGGAAATACATTTTTGACCTTTAATGATAGTCTGAAAAATATGAGACGTCACATAACGTTGATACAAATGACGTCATTGGATGACGTCAACATAATGTTGGTATTCGTGAATTTGAGTTTTCATAGAAAGACAAGTGTTTATGTATGATTCGATTTTATATTTGTAGCATTTCAATGGGAAAGCACTATAATCTTAGCATGATTATCTCTTAACTACTGTGTATAGACGAGGTTTTGCAGATGTCAATGAAGCCTTGTCAACGCGTTTGTGTTTTTGATGTCAAATGCATATCCTATTGCCTTTTGTTTGTTTTAATGCCTGCTTTTGATTGACTGTGTTCTGTGAAAGCTGTTCGACTTTTATACTTACTTTTATATGTTCAATAATCGGGAATCGGGATATTATATTGAAAATCGGCAATCCTTTGTTTATACTATGGTTAAAATATATGTCCAAGATAAAGCTGATATTAATGCAATTTCGGGAATAATATGCAAACTTTATTGCATAAGTGATGATTTCATTTTTGACATTGTTAATTATCCTGACTTGTTCGGACTTGGATTTTCCCGGAACAAAATTCTGTCGTGTAGTAAATTAAATGATCTCAACTTTATGAACAGTCTCAATCAAACCGATACTGCAATATTTCGTATGTGTCGTTTTCGGCCATGTCCAAAGGTCCATTATCATACTCTTTTTTATAGCACAGTGGCGTTGTTTGTGCAGTGTGGCGGCAGTAAAACCTCTTCGCGCTTGCAATCAGTACTGTTATTCATTCGATCTTTGGAGATCGCTGAGCCCGATACTTATATTTAATTATCGGTGGTACTTTTTCATTTTTGTTTTTTGTTTTTTTTTTGTTTTTTTTTCTTACTTAATATTAGATTCATTGGATCAACAACTCCAGCCGATTAAAGGCTCTGGGTATTATTTAAACACTTATAGGATATGTTGTCTGCTTTTAATTTTAGTCTTTTGAATGTTACTTGTGATATGAAGGCTTCATAACCGCTGCTCCCAACTAAATTCCATTATGTTTATTTCGCTCTTCGGGGCATTTAATTTTATTAGATACTGGGACCATACGCCTAACGACATGGAGATGCGTTACACTCCATGTCCTACGCCATATGCATGCCATCTTCGGGATGGTTTAAATTGTTGCACTATTGATTTTATGAATATTGAGTTCTGCTCAACCCGGGGCTAGAGGGCGTGAGCGGTAGCCAGCATATTTCACTACCGCTCATGAACAGTCTCAATCAAACCGAAACTGCAATATTTTGTATGTGTCGTTTTCGGCCATTTCCAAAGGTCAATTATCATACTCTTTTTTGTTCAGTTTTGTCTAAGGTTTATAGTATTGTATTACTATTGATTATATTGCGTATTGATTCTGTCTAGTATGTTAGTAGAAATAGCTTAAGGAGGATCTCTTTATTTACGCTGCCCTGTTTAATTGGGAAAACAGCAGATGGAGTTTGGTGCGGCCGAGAACAAACAATGTACAGACTCCAAGCGGCCATTTTGCAACTGTCCTTTACAAAGCGGTACACCTGTTGTATTCTTTTTTATGTGTTTGGTTGCGTAGTTTGCGTATTTGTATTCTTGTTATCGTTGGTACATATATGTGTTGAAAGTTTGATGTTGATGGACCGTGTTAAATGAATGCTACATTTCTGTTCGAATTTGTGTTTACCTACAACACATCAGTTGACGTGTTCATGCTTGTAGGAACAACAGCTAAATTCATTTAGTCAACGATAGTACTCACAATCATCACTGCTTATTGTCTGTTGTAGAACTGATAACAAATGTGCACTGCGCATATGCCTGTCGGCACCGCAGATAAAGTTTGGACTTATAGGACGGTAACGTTTGATATTTGTCTTTAATTTTGTCTTGTCGTACCCTTAACGGTTTGTTCTTTTGTTGCTATGGCTTCCGCCAAGTCATTGAGTACTTACATTGTGGATTTCTAGTCTTTTGTTTTTATATTATACACATGAGCATTTATGTGTTTTTCCCATATTGCCTATTACTACTGCCTTGTTTGTTAGAGATTATAACCTGGCGGGAATATCTTTATTTACACTGTCCCGTTTAATGGGATCAAAATAGGATCAGCGTGAGGTTTGGGCACCCTAAAACCTGGTTTAAACCCCAGCGGCTTTTGCCTCTGACCGTTCCAAGGCGGTAACCCTATTGTCAACTATTGTGTGTTTGAGATGTCTTATCTTGCATTATATTCATCTTTATGGATAGTTGTACTTTGTTTCATTGTGTGTTTGTGGTTGACAGTCCTCCTTGAATGCCACTTTTCCTGCTCGATTTTGATCTGATTTTTGGTTTATCTGCTATACGATGACAAGCTTTCTAGAAATGCACGTACATATAATTTACATGTATGTGCTTAACTGCATTTCACAAGTACATCATTTGTTGATGAAACATGTCAAACAGATATTGTTTTCTATTAAATGATAAGGATCTTAAATCCATTTGTATATGTGACACATCCACTCGAGGTGATACAAGCTTCCAAACCAAATTATTCTCAATAATAATCTTATTAAATTCGCAAATCAGTCTACATTTATAGACGGAAGGCCCATTACATGTATTGCCTTTTAGCACGGTATGTGCTTATTGTTGTAGTAGTTTTCCCCCTAACAATTGTGTGGGCACTGCTCTTGTAGTATTCTAATAAAACAATAATTTCGACGAAATTAACACTTCTTTTATGAAACATCCACCCCAGGTGTTAATCGTTGTCAGATCAAGTTGTTCTAATAATTTTCTATTGCACTCATTCCAGTAATATAATACACGTGGACATTAATATGGGGTTATATTACTTAAAGGGACACATGGCAATCTTGAGTTTTATTCAAACATTAAAATTTGCTCCTCAATTTAGTTATCCTGCGTCATTTTGACTTTAAAACTGCTTGCATATGATTAAATAAAAAAAAATAAGATTTCAATTTTCTTCACTATTTCACCAAATTTTTAAATATATTATTGATGCACTATTATAAAAAGTTAGTAATATGTAAAAATGATTTGCTTTGAACTATTTTAACAAATACTATTAATGATTGAACAAATACAAGTGAAGAGAAAAACTAACGGGACGCCGTGAGTTTAAAAAAATATCAAGATTGCCGTGTGTCCCTTTAAAGTCAAATGCGATTAAACATTTTTTGTTGTTAATGAATTTATTAATCGGCCACTTTATATCCATTGCACGCAATCAAAATATATATCAGAGATAATAGGTAACACTCTGAAATTAAACCTCTATTGTTACTTTTAATTTCAAAATAATATAAAGATTTATTTTATGCTTAGCAGTGAAATAGTGGATTTTAGCAGTGAAATAAAAGTGATAATTCATACATGTACGTGCGAAATATAGAGTTTTATTTTTTAACTGCCGAAACTACTTTTTTCAATATCATTTATTTGTTTTCGAAAATAACTGTTTAATATATCATTCGACTGTAAATGGTCTAACTAAGAAAATGAGCTATAGTTTATAAAACCGGTCAAGAATTTCAGAAGTGTTGTTAAAAACAATATGCCAGTTGGAAAAATGCTAGTTGGTCATTTGGTTAAAAAAACTACTTTTTTCAAAAGGTTGCTAAAATAGTTATATCATTCGATTGGAAATAACTAAATGATTATAAAGCATGAAATAAAAAGAAAATGTGTTGTTTTGTCGTAAATAACAGACTGTATTTCTTCTAGAAGTGATCAAACTTCAATAGATTCATATAAAGTTCTCGATGAAATAAAATCTGTTATTCACTCCAAAATAGCAATATCTTCTATATCTTTTGATAGTCCGCTGTTACTCAATTAATGGTACGCTATAATGTAAAGGTCGTTGCTGTAAAAAATAATGTATCATTTCTGTTAAAAAACAAATATCGCTGATCTCTTTTTCCTTCCATAAGATAAATCGCCCATTGCTTGATTTATTCGTGTTACATAGCTGTAATTTTCCTAGCGGGGATATCTTTATTTACACTAAATTGGGATGACAATAACGTGAGGTTTGATGCACCCTAAAAAAAATCAGTAATGACATAATACTTTTAGATTATCTGCTTTTCGATAGCAGGTTTTCTAGACAATCACGAAATTAGTATTTACAAGTTTGTGTTTAAATGCATTTCTCAAGTGCATTATTTGTTAATGAAACATGTCAAAACGGTATTGATTTGAATTACATTCCAAGAACCTGTCTGCTGTATATTGCCTTAATTTCCTTCACGTTAAGTACGTAATACTTTGTGCACGGAACACAATCGTATTAGAATAAATCAAAACTTCATATGACAAGTCCATTCGAGATGATAGACGCTTCCAGAACAAGTCGTAATACTTATATTGTTAAATTTAGTTTAAACTTATTTATTTTACATCAATTGTAACTAAAGCTCTATGAACTTATTTGAATCACTCTCGATGTATTCCTGGGTTGAAACAGTACTAAGCAATACAGATAAAGTGTCTTGCGCAGGGACACAACGCATATGGCAATGACGGGAATCGAACCCACGACTTTTGGATCATGGGTCCAACGCTCTACCACTAGACCACAGGACTCCACAAATTGTTAAATGTGCGTATCATTATAACAATATAGACGAAGGACGATTACTGTTATATCCTTTGAACATGGTACATATCCTTTGTACAGAAACTATCTGTTAAATTTATATAATTTGCTCTGATTGTAATGCTTACACTACGTGGTCTGAGTATTAACTCCAAAAAGCGAAAACGGGGTGATGGCTGGGGTATGAAATAAAACCGTAAATTTTGCTTAAAAGTTTTGCATATTGTAAAATTAAAACATTTAATATGTAATTTTAAACAGGTTTAAACAGATTTTCAATAAAAATATTTTTAAATGTGTTTGTTTGTCGAAACATCCGTTTTAAAATCCTGTCAAAACCAATGGATTTAAAGCGGGACCACGTAATGACATGAAAAAGAGTATTTGTAGATTTGACGTGAAGAGCATATATTATTTCATCTCGAAGTATTCAAACTTCAATATGTTCGCTCATAACTCGCATCCATGAAAATATTAAATGGGTTGATGCACTATTTTCAAACACGATTTATTTAAAATTACTCAGAAAAACGTGAAAAATAAATGAAATAAGTATCAAAATGCTTTGAAAATAAAGGAGATATGACCTATTGAAAATGTGCATAGAACATAAATGGAGAGAGACACCTTGGAACAATGACGTCATGGAGTCTTTTTACCGTGACAAAATGACAAAATACATTTTAAAGCAACGAAAATCACTGCAAATTGATTTAAAATGTTTACTTTAAAAGATAGTTTGCCAATATGCCATATATGGCGCGATGACATCATAAGTTTTCTCAATTCTCGATGAAATAAAATCTGTTATTTACTCCAAAACAACAAATACCCTCAAAGTATGTATATAGTTGGATATTATCAATATATACTGAACCAAAGAAGTTTAGCACGGGTTTTTAGGGACATAGATTTAAAGCGACGTCTCAGAATTACCTCCCATATATTAAACAAAAAAATAAACAAACGCATTGCTTTGAACAAATTTATTATATGACACTGACACAAATTGCCCATTCTGTCATTGTTTAAAAACAGTTGAAATGTGATCACAAACGATTGCTACTCTCAAACAAAAACATTCAAAATTTTGTAATTTTAAAATTACCCCTCTTTCCGTTGAAATGAGAACGATTTTCGATAACCTATAAAAGTATATTCACATCATACTTGCCATATTGTTATCACCGACTTTGTTTACAAATGACTTTGTAGCATTATTAGTGGTCATATATATGTCCCTTTACCATTGACCCCGATCATACACGGCTCTGTATCTCGTCTATGGAAATAACATGCATTATATTCAGAATGCGTTCAAACATCTGTTTTGGATAACACTGTTACTTGAAAACGTTAAACAACATATTATGTCTGATGGGGTCAACATAAAAATTGTTTTTTTGTTTTTTTGTTTTTGTAGTGGTTTTGTTTTGTCGGAGGAAGTTACTTTGGCGAACATCGTGTTTTACAATGTAATACATTTGTGAAGTGTGTAAAATAATGTTCTTATGTTGGTATATTTAGTGACCCATTTGTCATTATATTATTTCTATAGTATCGCGATATATTTGCTTATATGATTATATATGAGCATGTGTGCAAATTAGTGACAATACAACGTTTAAATCGGGTACAATTACCCTGTTAATGAATGCAAACTACTTCCTTCTGATAAGGTATCGCATTCCCAAATTGAAAAGTATTAAAACCTATTGAGAATATATATATGAAGTTAACTTTATAAATGTATTATTTTTGCGAAGGTTGACAATCAATATCCATTGTCACTCTCACCGGGAGTCAATATTTATTTTATTATACCGAACAAAACATGTTTTGATTACAATTTCAATATATGAGGGGAAAAAATGCCAATATATATTTTTTCAGTTTTGATTAAAAGTAACGAATTTGCTCGCTACATTTGTTTATTGTCGTTTGGTAAACCAAGCGTCTTACGATTGACATAACTTCAACTGTATTTTAATAAGCGTCCATCGATTTCCAATTGCCAAAGCGTGTCGTTATCGGAAAAAAACGGAACCCATTGTTCATACTTCCCATGACGTCACAATCGTGTGATAGTAAAAATTGCTAAACGCTAAGGGTATGGAACATTTATACAGGAGTGTAAACGTGAGGTATAATAACATAGTGTATTGACTTGAACCTTAAATGAAATTGTTATTAATATACATATATAACAGACTTTAGCAATGGTACAAGTAGCTCAAATACTAGACGCTCAGCAAATAAAGGGTAGTGCTAGAACCGGTCAACCCGTATCAGGTGGGGTATCATCTTGTGTCAACGCTTTAACTACACACCATAAAGATACGTATGTGAGTACAAAACATACTGTATGTTAAACAATCAGTAGGAAACTGTAAGAAACTAATTTCAGTATTCATTCTTATTATGGTCCTTCAAACACTATATATTCCAGATTCCAGAGTTTTACTGCAAACAATAAATTCCGTTAGTCACAACATTAACATGCGACAACGTGCTGGTTACTACTCACATAGCTACTTTATCATATTTTTCTTCTCCAAGTTGATTGCTGATACATGTCACAGTGTTGGCTTTTTCAGAGATACAAGTGTTTATCTCAATTCCAAACGTGAGTAATCAATGATCAGGCAATGCGCTATTTGTTCAGGTTATAAAGTTGTCATGTTAACTATAACACAGTAATAGTAGTGGCGGAAATATAAGGTAGTGACTGCCTAATCTCCCTTGATGCCTGTGCTGAGACAGAGATTATAGGTAAATAGAATTGTCTGTTAAAAACAAGATGTGTTCCATATTTCTATATTCAAAATGATAGTTATAAACCTTAATTAGATCTACTGTTACAGTTATGATTTTAATGGCACTTATACAATATTATTGAATTCTTAACTCAAGATGAATATCTTAATTTACCTATTCTTATACTTAATATATGTGATTACTCATGATATTCTAAATCATCCATTTAGTTTATAAATACTGTATACACTAGTTTAGTCTTTATGTTTTCTTACCATAGCTGCTCGTATGTGTTATGTGCATATTTATGTTATGCATGTCGCTTCAAGAGCTTACTAATTGACTGTGTTGGTTGTTTAATATCTTGCCTACTTTAAATAAAATTTACTTGACTTGACTTATTGAAACTGAGGTTGATACTGCTGTTGTTGTGAGATAGCGGTTGTAGTGAAAATATGATACTTGGTAGTTAAACCCTGCTTACATTGAATACAGTAGTACTACTGTATTTAATTTTGTTTCGTACTCTACCGGCGTTTTTGTTTTAAATTAACTATGTAATATTGCGTTTTGGCGTATATCTGACCTAGCACTTATGTGGTATTTGAAGAAATATTTGTTTAACTATTGTTAAGATTAACCTTCGACAAGGTTAAATTGCCTACACTGTAAAGTAAAATAAGAAATAAATGTTGAGCCTTAAACCCAACCACTCCGACTTCATTTTCTATTTCAATTCTGGACTTTTCATCTTTTTTTCCCTTCAAATTGATGTATAGGCCCTGACCTATACGGCATAATTGTAGCTACGCCGATGATCGTCCATGGGACCTATACCATATGTATGCTCCATATGGAATATTTCTGTCTGAACACTTTTATGATGTCGACGGTGTGCTTAAATAAAATAACATAGTATTTTAACTGCTTCGCTCGAAACAACTTCATATTTCCTCTTTCTTTTTGACGACTTCCCTTTTACTTGGTAACATATGCAAATTTGAAACCTAAATCATGTATATGTGTAACAGAAATGAGTAGCCTTAACACACGTCTTCCTACATGCTAAATATGATTTCAGCATATTTATTTTGCCTAAGTCTAGAACAAACCGAATTAATGTTGATACAGTTGATGGCAATTAAGATATGCGTAATTCGTATACATCTGGCATATCAGGGACTGATCAGTTATCAATTGTGTCTAGTCCATTACGTGGTCCGAGTAATAACTTTCCTACTACACACAACCCCTTCTCCATAAAGCGAAAACGGGGTTGGCTGGGGTATGAAATAAAATCTTAATTTCTGTTTAAAAATGTGCATATTGTAAAATTAAAGTATGTCATAGGCAATTTCAAACAGGTTATCATTTTTTTCATCAAAACAATAACATGTTTTATGTCGAAATATCCGTTATAAAATTCTGATAATAATAAGCTTTTCCATCGCTCAATTGAATTAATGCGGGACCACGTAGTGGAAATATCATCGATGTTTGAAGACATATGCTATGTATAAACCGTATGTAGTACATGTATGTATGTAAACTGTATAAGTATATATCCACTACTCAACTTTTATAACCGGTCACTTTTCAAAGAATTATATATTTTTAAATAATTCATATTTTCATTTGAAATTTCAACTGGCGTCGTTTGACAAATATCGCTAGCGATTTATAAAACTTAATCTGCCTTGATTGGACTAAAACCTTGTTGATAAACTTAATAAAATATTGGTATGTGTTTTGGTGATTTCCAGTGTTTAGTATTCGTGTTATTTTCAAAAAACCTGGGTGATCGATTATAAAAGTTGAGAAGTGTATTACACCATTGCATATTCATTATTGAATTTATTTAACGAAGTGCCAATTATAAGTTATGCATCATACACGTCATACACTGAAATTGGGTAAATATAGATTTCAATTAATAATGTATCATACGATTTAACAGCGTAACTTACTTTAGTTCAATTCACACCCGGAAACGAGGATCACCATTCCCTTTCTTGTCTCACACTTAGAAGTTAAGATGTATAGTGGCGTGTATCCCCAAGTTTTATATCTGGAGTAGATTGAATCTAGATTAAAATCTAGCATACATATTTCATTTCCAAGCGTGCAGACAGTGTAATACATTTAGCTACTAAAATGGAAATTGTGTGTTAGTGAATTTCCTATAATTATGGCTGTGTAATTGAATTAATTATCGCTATATTTGATTATAGTTAACCATCACGAACTTGTGGCTTTATTTGACCATTGGCAATTGACATTAGATTAAACATTGTCATATTGGCAGTGTTTATTCTAATGCCCGTTACTCTTGTAATTTTAGCTGGGTTCAATGAACACGCATGGCGGGGTGAATTTACCGCATGTAAGTATTAGCTGGCGGCCAGCAATCCCAACAGAGCGCATTTTCCCTATGCTGATGGTTAAACTAAATTTCTTTATAAATTCGTTGAATTATTTATATAAGTGTTGCAGCCCTAATAGTAAAAGTACAATGCATTCATTTTATATCGGTATATGACTTTCACGAATCGGTAACATGTTTTTTAAAAAAGTATTTAAAATGTAACAACACTGCTATTGTCTCATACAAATTCTTCTTTTTTGTATACCTGACGATGCGCATTAACTCGATACCTCTATACTCTAGTCTCATTCTTAGTGCGAAATTTTCAGCGTAACCTACTTTAATTCCATTCATACCCGGATATGAGGATCACCATTGCCTTTTCTTGTCTCATACTTAGAAGGTGAGACGTATAGTGACGTGTATCCCCAAGTTTTATATCAGGAGAAGATACAATCTAGATTAAAGTCTAGCAAACAAAATTCATTTCCAGTGTAATACAATTATATACAAAAATGGAAATTGTACGTTAGTTAATGCAACACCATTACACAAATCGAAACATCAATACTTGTAATACTGTGATACTGGTATGTGTCAGTAAGGCTATAGATTAACAAAGACAAGTCACGATTAGAGCAACCATTCTGAAAATATCAGAAAATAGGATGTGTGTTTCAAATTCCACTTTCTTTCCGAGTCTCTGAGCAAACGTATAATGATGGATTTTTGGAAACCGTAGAGATGGAACAAGATGGCAGCAAGAAACACATGCGAAAGGTATGTATATTGAAAATCAACCCTTTCCTTTGAATATTTTGGTTATTTCAATCGATCAATGTAAAAGGGATGCCCCTAATCGGTAATTAGAACCATACCCAAGTCATGTCCATATTAAACGTTCATCGCCCGTATTCAGCGTCCATGTGAATATAATTAACTTTTCAAAATTTGAAGCGAGGAGTGAGCCGTGTTTCGTACATTTTGGGGTAACATAGTTGAGTTATATCCATTCAAATACAAGGAACCGCAGCATGCCTTAAGACAAGTCATGCTGATGAAGATATCTGAATTCGAAACAAAACAAGGTTGACCGTGTAGACAACGGTATTTTAATTGACGGAACTAATCAAGATCCTGGACAAAAAGTAAACTGTGTAGACAGTAAAAAGGCTAACGGTGTAGGCTATTCAATTAGCAGACGTTATATCGCCATTGCACTCAGCATAATAGGGTAC
This sequence comes from Cyrtodaria siliqua, assembly GCA_037043455.1. Lineage (NCBI taxonomy): Eukaryota > Metazoa > Mollusca > Bivalvia > Adapedonta > Hiatellidae > Cyrtodaria > Cyrtodaria siliqua. The sequence continues at coordinate 21,033 of JAWPHD010011905.1, forward strand.
ATCTCATTACACTGTATTGCTGGAAATTATTTTAAAATACAATTTTCTATTTATTTATTATATCCCACATGGATTGAGAAACGATAGTAAGAGAAAACATTAACTGGGTATTGCCTGTGCATTGTGGCGGCAGTAAAAGGTCTCCACATGCTTGCAATCAGTACTGCTATTCATTCCGATTTTTGGAGATCACTTAGCCCGATACTTCTGTACATATATCGATGGTACAATTCCGAATAGGTGGTTCCACTACTCCAGCCTTTAAAGGTTCCGAGTGTTGTTTAGTCACCCTTAGGAGATGACGATTGTCAATCCGGATGTCTCAAGTTCGAATCTAGTGTCCAAATAAAAGTTTCTCTCCTTATAAACGGGTTTACGGCTATGTTTCACTAGCTTGAAATTAGTAATAAACCAAGCGTAACACGCCTTTCCATTGGCTATAGGTACACAGAGTCAACTGATAACTCTATATTAGTTTGATAATGTACTGGTTATTTCTCAATGTTATTTCAGCAAAATATACTAAGTATAAATCAACGTCTACTATTCAAATATTGGAATATGAAATTTATATTTTCTGGAGCGTTCTTTCGAAGGTATTTCGCCTAGGTATTCAAATAGAAACGCATTGAATCACGCATAACGCACACACAATTACGAAGAAAGGATAAAGTCTGCAATGCCAACATTACATCGATAAAGAATAGCGCTATTAATCAACCGACAGGAGTAGCCCTGCCTGAAATCATGGTGAATGTCAATCAGAAATTGATGGGCTCGGAATTCGTATATGCTATAATATGTTTCAGTGAATGGATGTGTATTTTTGATGTTGCTTGGTCGATAGCAGGTAAAGGAATGGAAAGGGTTCGCAATAAAACTGACTTTTATATGTCCAGACATAGTTCAGTAGCTAGAATTGGTAGTAAGCCAACGTTAAACCGCTCCCATTTGATTAAGGAACACGTCCATTAATCTTTTATATGTATATATGTTTATATATCATAGGTATATGCAATTGTCATTTTGTTAAATTAAAATAAATTAAGATAATATCGAATTACTGTCTGTGCACAATAGACTCACATACATATTAAACAGTATCATTACTATCAATCAAACATGTCCCCCAAACACGAGCATAACTGTATTGAACTGAATTGTTACTGTAGAAGTGTCAAAAAAGAAAACAAAGTATAGACGGTCGTTATTCGCATATGCTATAATATGTTTCAGTGAATTGATGTGTATTTTTGATGTTGCTTGGTCGATAGCAGGTAAAGGAATGGAAAGGGTTCGCAATAAAACTGCCTTTTTTATGTCCAGACATAATTCAGTAGCTAGAATTGGTAGTAAGGCTCCCATTTGATTCAGGAACACGTCCATTAATAGTGTATATGTATATATGTTTATATATATAATAGGTATAAACAATTGCCATTTTTTTAAATTAAATTAAATTAACATCGAATTACTGTCTGAGCACATTAGACTCACATACATATTAAACAGTATCATTACTATCAATCAAACATGTCACCAAAACACGAGCATAACTGTATTGAACTGAATTGTTACTGTAGAAGTGTCAAAAAAGAAATCAAAGTATATTAGACGGTCGTTAATGTAATCAGGAATATAATGTCATTTCACGCACTTAAATGTTCGACAATGTGTTGTTTCAAAACCTGCTTAGGTTTAGGATATTTATCAGAGGATAAAAGAAGACACACAAAACAAACAGGTGATATAGCATTCACAGAACTATGTCAAACAAAATACTCTGAACAAACATCAATTACAACTCAGTCAAAAAGAAGTACGCAATGTGAACAAATATCAAATACAACGATGAACTATAATGGAAAAGCGAGGCATGCGATACTACAAACATAATTGGGTTCTTATCAGTCAAACATTTCACTTGAGTATTAAACCAGGGACTGGGTGAATGGTTCAGTTCACTCTTATTAAAATCTAATATAAAGGACATGTGAAAAAAGATATCTCTTCATGTCTAACAATTTCCATTATACCCTCGGCTCAGATACTAACTTAAACTGAAACCAGCTGGCATATACTAATTTACTCGCACTTATTGTCGTGAGTAAATCAATTATTCTCTTATCTTCAAGCATGTAAAAACAACAAAAACAATTTTAGGTAATAGGCATATGTGTTCAGGCAGATACTAAACACAGAATATTAAAAAAGAACATGTTTAGTTAGGTCTAATGCAAGTCCAAACGTGGGAAGAAAATGGTCCTCCGGGTCCACGAACCCGTGAAGGAATACTTCTGAAAATGACTAACAACATTCTGTAAAACAAATGTAAAAACAAATATTCCAAGGATAGGATATACGTTTACAGGTTTGTAGAAAATGATACAATATATGTAAACGGAGATAAATATAACCTAGCACAAAATGAATGACGAAAATATGATTTACTTGCTGTTCCGATATGAGACTAACTTCATGTACTCACTCTTTAGATATGAACTCAGTAATTATTTTCCACATAGGCACCAAGTTCAAAGTGTCACATATTAAAGATTTGCTGCAACTTCAATTCAAGTATGGATAACTCAGCAGTGTCATTTTCATATAAGAAAACACATTTTCCACTTGAAAAATCACCAGAAAAGGTGGTATCACAAGACATGTAAGAACGTTCTTGTGTGTTTACTAAACAGGTCAAGGGTACAGCTGTTTTTTTTATTAAATACCAAACTAACTCCCAACTCAAAGGCAGCCCTGAAGTCACGTATGCAAGATACTAGACAGGGCCGTGCGGCACCAACCGCATGGCATACCCTGCCAAAAAAGGATTACCCGAATATATAAGGGCATAGCAAAGATCAAACAACAAGCTAACTCCGAACTTAAAAGGTCACGTATACAATACACTAGACAGGGACAAAGCAGCATACCCTGCCAAATAATAAAGGCATGCCCTGCCCGAATATATAAGAAGGGCATTGCAAGGATAAAACACCACGCTAACGCCCAACTTAAAGGCATCCCTGAAGTCACGTATACAATATACTAGATAGGGCCGCGCGGCACCTACCGTTTGGCAAACCCTGCAAAATAATAAAAGCATACACTGCCCGAATATATACCGAAATGAAAAAGAAACGCGACACGGGAACTTTCGCAATATATTGTATATACTGCACACTTAATTCCATATATATTCCAAGGAAATCCGAAGATGTTTTGTAAAAATAAAAGTTGCCGTTAGTTAGAGAAAGTGCACAACTGTGATGTTGTAGACGTTTTAATCACAGTACACGTTGTTTAAACAATAAATTCATAAATGTTGAAATTCCTCTTTGAAAAATTGAGCCAGTTCAGTACTCTATTTAACATGCTTGAGCCCAAACGCGTACTATGTCAATAATGAAACTTTGCAGAAAACTATTTGCTGTGTTAAGTGTTGTTTTACTATTTTTGCGAAAGGAAAGAACTTATGTAACCATGTATCATTGGATTAACAGCAGCATATTGTACATACAATATATAGAGGAAATTCCCGTGTTGCGTTTCTTTTACCTTTCAGTATATAAGAAGTGTTGCGTTTCTTTTACCTTTCAGTACATAAGAAGTTCATAGCAAGTATCAAACACCAAGCTAACGCCCAACTCAAAGTCAGGTCAAACGTCACGCATACAAGACACTAAACAGGATCGAACGGCACCAACCACATGACATACCGTGCCAAATAAAATAGGCATTCCCTTCCAAATTAGTATAGGCATATCCTGCCAAATTAGGCGTACCCTGTCAAATAATATAGGCATAACCTGCCGAATTACACATACCCTGCCACATAATATAGACATACCCTGCTAAATAATATAAGGATACCCTATACCGAATAATATAAGCATATTCTGTCAAATATAAGAAGGGCATAGTCAAGGATTAAACACCAGAATAAATTCCAAATCTTAAACCGCTCGAAGTCACGTATACCTTATATTAGATCATGTACTAGAGTGAAGCAAAATAAAACACTTGTTCAGAAAAACAAATCGCCTAAGAACTCAAATTCACATTAATACAGATTTAACGTGCAAATGATATGTACAGACTCATCCTTATCAACTCAAATCAAATTCAAATTATTTCAATTTCATCAAAACGACTGTCTATTCCAGAAGCTAACTTAAATACTATTAATAACAGTTACATATTTGCCGAAGGGTCTTATCCCAACAAATTTACACTTATGTCATCTACACACATCTTATCATAACTGAATATAATCTCAAAACCATTTTAACTTTATGTCAACTGCATCTAATACATTTTAATATAATCATTAAATTGCGCTGAAATTGCAAGATTAAGGAATAGAACATTCTATCGACAAAAGCAGAAAAGGAAAACATTTTATATAGCATTTTTCAACAAATCAAGGGCCATAACTCTGTCGTTATTAACAAGATCTATCTGGTTTTTAAACTTGTCCAAATTTTCATTGATATACCGTGTTTTGTACAACTAGACATCATACTGAGGCTTCCAGTCAAATTTCGTAGAAATCGAATAAGCCGTTTAGGAGGAGTAGCGCCGACAAGAAATTTAAAGTAAAATTGTCATAGGGCTATAACTCCGTCAACAATCAGGAAACTGGAACAAAAGCGCGATATGCACAACTAGGCATCTTACCGATGCTTCCTGCCGAGTTTCATCAAAATCCAACAAGGCGTTTTGGAGGAGTAGCTCCGACAAGAAAGTAAAAGTAAAAATGTCAAGGGCAGTAACTCCATCAAAAATCAACGAACCAGAAAAGAACGCAGTAGGTACAACTAGAAACCATACCAATACTTCCTGCTATGTTTCGTAAAAGGCTTTAACAAAAAAACATGAAATAAAAAAAAAAGAAACAAGAAAGAAAAATTCAAAAATGAATAAAATCAGAAAAATATAGAAATCAATCAAAAAATAAAAATAAATAATTAAAACAATATATAATTTAAAAACAAAACTTAAAAAAATAATATACGCCCAACCCACCTCATCCCCCCCCCCCCCCCCCCCCCCCCCCCCAAGTATTTGCTGTCTCAGATTTCCATCTGCCATGTATTATAGTAGCATTACATGCATACAATGATTGTAAACCCTGCCCGAAACCTTAACATTATGTCCCAACATGTTTCATTTGTTTTAATAATTAATATATATACATATATATAAAGTGACATTGTTTTTATTTAATGAAATAATTATCTCCATATGAACAATGAGTTATAGCTGCAGAAAAACTAATGTCAAGAAACCCCGTCTTAGCAAATAAAACATCATTTTGTGTAAGTATTTAATAAAAGGTAAACAAACTGAAATGCAACGTAACACAGATGTACACTTGAGCTAAAGCACCACTCAAGCTGTAGGAAAAGCAGCGTATAAAATAGTGAACAGACCAACAGAGAGAAAGCGCAGCATTTTTTATTAGTTATAACTAGTTTACTGACCTTCTAAACAAATATATATATTGACATCGAGAGCGCTTTCTTCTTCAATGGGTCCGTGTTTGGGCAGACAAAGGCAGGCAGACGTCATAAGTTTTGACATTTATGACAACATTAACTCTGTAGTCACAGAATCTATGGAATCTTACCAGACAGCTTTTTCTGCAATTTTTTTTCGTTTTCTTTTTGGTTCTGTTTTCCAGGAAAGGAAAGACAAACTAGGATAATGGTGTTAGCTATTATCGTAAATAATCTATTGGAATACGGTGTGCTTTTACCTCTTCTTGGACTGTGTGATGTAGATTAATGTGGCGTATATGTAGGACTATGGACAAATTGTGAAATAACTTAAAGATACTTTTAGAGACATACATTGTATCGGTGAAACAGATGGACAATTGACTTAAATCCATAAACTTGTGGCATCCTTTATATATTGTTTCTCTCATATAGTTTCATTGCGTGGACGGGACGGATAAATATGTGAGTGGTACTTCCTATTATCATATTTTTGTTGTTGTCGCTTTTTGCTTCTACGTACATATATATGGGTTCATTCGCTAAAAATATACTTTTTTAAAAAAAAAATCCAAAATACATAAGGTATATTATTTTGACATTTTATAATATGCTATTATGATATACGGAAAGACAAAATTGTATTCTATAAAGAAAGATAAAAATATCGGACAGGGAAAGCAGCATTCAAGGACGACAGTCAACCACAAAACACAAAAACAAACACGCAAAGAGACAAACGAGAAGGCAAAAGCAATAAAACATGCAAACGACATCACAAACACAAAAGGGTTGACAATAGGGCTACCGCCTTGGAACGGTCAGTGGCAACAAAGGCCACTGGGGGTTTCAACCGGCTCTAGGGTGCAACATACCTCACACTTACCCTACTGTCATCCCATTAAAACAGGACAGTGTAAATAAAGAAATCCCCGCCATGATAATCTCTAACCAACAATGCAGCATCAATAGGCAATATAAGTAAAACACAAATATGCTCATGGACATATAATACAATAAAAACAATATCCTAGAAAGCCACAATGAAGGTACTCAGTGACTTGGCAGAAGCCAGAGCAACAAGAGAATAAACCATTAAGGGCACGACAGGAAAGATCATAGACAAACATCAAACGCCACCGTCCCAATGGGCTTTATGTAGGCGTCATCATAGGGTCCACAGCCTGTCCGGTCATCGTACAATTAAAGAGGAAAGCATAGTGGCGAACTGTAAAAGGGTCCACCACCAAGCATGCAGTACGTTGCAAAATGATAGGGTCATAACCTCTTTTGATAAACTTTTTAACAAGTTTAACAAAGATAGTAAGAAAGTGATCATGATCAAGAATCTTACGACGTTTATGAATCACATCACCATAGAAGTCAGGTTGTGATAGTCCTTGTCGCAGAAGAGTCCTTAAATTACTTTTATATTTAGAACGAAGATCAGGGTTACGATAATAAAATAAGACATGCGCAGCTAGGCTTGGTACTGATCATTCTTACCAAGCAGAACTAGTTCGGACAACGTTTGTGTATTAAAACATTTTAAAGGCCATAACTCCGCCAAACATCTTTCAACAAGAACATTGTGATGACTTGCACAACTAGGCTTGGTACTGATCATTCCTGCAAGGTTTCTTTGAATTCCGCCCTGATGTTCAAGAAAACTAGTGCGGCCAAAGTTTGTGTAGCATAACTCCGCAAAAACATCAGAGTTATGGCCCCTGAATTCGCAAAAAAACTGCAGTTTTACCAAAGGCCATCAGAGCTTATGGGATGGCGAGTTGTTCGTCGTCCGTCCGTCAGTCCGTTAACAGTTGCCTCGATAACACGATAGGGCCTTCATTTTTCATCCGATCGTTTTCCAAACGTTATTATGCACAACTAGGCTTGATACTGAGAATCCTTGCCAAGTTTTATTGCAATATGGCCAGGGGTTCAGCAGAACTAGTCCATACAAATTATGTGTATTAAAACATTTTAGGAACTCCGCCATAAATCATTCAACTGGAACAAGGTGAAGATATGCACAACTAGGCTTGTTCGGCCGTTTTCAACGGTCCAGTCTCATACTCTTTTTTGGTACTGATCATTACTGTAAAGTTTTGCTAACATACGGCAAAATGAAGGCTCTATCAGAACAATCTGGTAACGTTTGGTAAAGATCAGATGAAAAACGTAGGAGCTAGAGTGTTGACATCAAAAAAACATATTTTTAAAAAATTAAAAAGCCATAACTTCGGTGTTACTGGTCCGATCTGGCTGGTTTGCCAAATCCTCTGAGCTTTTGTTGATATTAATAATCTGGTAAAGTTTGGTAAAGATCGGATGTAGAATGAAGTTGCTAGATTGTTGACATCAAAAAGCTGGACGACGGACAAAGGACCATGGCATATACCCTACTGGCCTTTGGCTAGTAGAGCTATTTATCGTTTTTGTCTGATACTAAAATTATGTCACTGAGAAATCGTTATAAATCACTGATAGGTATAGAAGAAAAGCCAATTGTCTTCGTTAACCCAATGTTATCAAGAAAAGCATCTACACCTTCAGACGTAGGAGTCAAAACAAGAAATTGAAGCGTTTAACTGTGTTCTGTAATCAGGCGCAAATCTATAAACATGGTGTGGTCCTAACGCAGAGTTTATTTACTCAAAATGCTCGTTTTCAACCCCATAATTATGCTAAATATACTGAAAGGAGGATACTTTGGAAGCAAAACAATCACAAACAAGACATAGCAGACTTCAAACCCTTTAACAGAAACTTCAGATACATTATTACGACTTTCTAGATATGCAAACTCCAGAATGTATGCTGCGAAAATAACTCAATACAGTTAAAAATTAAGCGAATATTTATCATATTAGCTGGATATGTCTGGCTCATCTAACTGGAAGTTTTGGTGACTCATTTTTATGTTGCATTTATGTGGTATCTTGACTTCAACTAAGTTAAAATTTCTTGTCTCTCCGATGCTGATTTTATTGTCGAAATAGTCTTTCAGCACATAGATACCAGACCCTCTTGAACAAACGAGTTTTCTACAATCATGATGATATGAACACACACAGGTGATGTGCCTAAATACAAATTCTCAATTGACCAGAACAATAGCCCGCCACAGTATATATACACAAGAAACGCGTCAAAACGAAATACCCAATTTGCACGAGAAAAACTAACCGAGCACAAAAAAAATTATGACTTACATGCTGTTAAGATACGATAATAATTTGATTGAATTTAAACCAACTCGCTGACACGAACTTTCACTTAAAGATGAATGGCCACTCTTTTTGTAGTATTATCAATTAACAAATTTAACTCTTAAATATTATATGAACATTTCTTGATAGGCCCGGAGAGAAACATTTATTGAAACCCGCTACTAACTAGTATGTAAAAATAAGTATTATGTGCATGAGGTAAATGAGGTCAATCTGAATTGCATAGCTGCACAACTATTGCCAGATAATTGATAAATACATTTACATGTGGATTAATTTATCTGTTCAAAGTTTTCTACGTCATCAAATACAATCTTATTGTCGTTTTTCACAGATATTGCAATGTGTGAATTGTAAATATATTGTTGTGTATTGATTTCGATTTAAATAAACATAAACATGTCTATGATACAAAACATAAGACGGAGGACTTTAAATTAGATATTAGATCATACGTTTTGACCTTGCATTTTATATCAATACAGAACATTGCTTTTCTCACTCTGTTGCTGATTGGACAATAGGAAAGCACAACACTGTAAGTTATCCAGTGTGAAATCCGTTTTATAACATTCCTATCGTGATTTTGTCTATTTACAGGCTAATTACATAACTTCATCAGTAGAGATAAAAGCCGGACAGAAAATGTAGCATTCACTGAACTCAGTCAAACAAAGGTACGCATTTAGAACAAACATCAATTACAACGATGAACTTTAATATAGAAATAAGGTATGCGATACAACAAACATAGCTGGGTTGTTATCAGTTTTGTCGTTGGGTTAACGACTTAACGACGTTGTTTTGTAAAACGTCTCGCCTCTCACCGCTGCGGGTTTGAATATCAATGGAAGCTCAACTTGTTGAGCAAAAAAGTGTCGATTCGTAGTGATGGCGGGCGTTATACAGTACTCAGTCTGGTTCCACCCAGGACAAATGGGGTGGTCTTCCTCTACCACAAGCAAAAATCGACCTAGCTGGCCTAAAAGGTGCTACAAATTACGTAAAACACCATTCAAACAAACACATGCCGGATTGAAACGGTCATAATCAAACATGTTGCTTGGTTATAAAACCAGGGTGGTGAATGGTTCAAGAAACATCACTCTTATTCAAATATAATGCATTTAACATGGTCAAAGATTTTGGACATCTCATCATCTTTAACAATGCCATATTACCATCAGATTCTAATTTAATTTAATCCAGCTCGCATATACTAAGTTATGCTTAAATTTATTTCATACGTTTCAGCATTGCAATATGTTATCCAGTGTCAAATCCGTTTTATTATATGAATATCGTCTGCTTACAGACTTATTAAAGTCAGAATATACTTATTTTTAACCTTAACGGATATGATAGCGACTTTGTGTCAAGTATTTGTGTATAATGTAGCCAGTCGTTAATAGAAACAACTGATTAGAAACGTACGCTTCGTTAAAGAGGCAGCTGACTTTTTAACTTTTGTGTTTACATAAACAATACCTGTGCTATAAATAAACCATTTGGATCTCCACATGAACAGTGTTGTGCTTAGCGTCGGCGCAGCGTGTAGGGGATACAGCGTAATTAGTTAACAAATATTTATCCGGCATAGCGGGTACAGTTTAATTTGATTCAGTTGATTTGTTAGCGTAATTCTCTAAGGTATAACGCTTCCGAGTGCTTCGTCAACTGTTTCATTTTATGTTTTTGTAAGCATATTCTGCCTTTAAAATACGTCAATAGTAGATTTTAAGGTCTAACATTCAATGTAGCACTCACAGAATGCATGTAACGGAAATGCATAATTTTGCAGTTAACAATTACAATTATAGATGACACAGGGTGTCAGGGGCGTAGCGTGGCATACTTCTTTACTCCCGGGAGTAACTTGGTGAAATAAGACGAGAAAATAAAACTCCTAAAATGTTTAAAAAGAGGATGGAGAAGGGAGTAAGGGTGGTAAGTAACCTTTTTTTTCCAGCATAAAATGTTTATATTCCTGACAAAATATCTCTTGTACGAGCACGATATTGGTATTACGGTTACGTAGATGTTTTGTGATGGCGGCAGGCCACCCACTTATTCCTGGGTAAAACCAGTATTGTATACTTCATGTTATCCGTAAGAATCGACACCTTCTCACTTATATCTAACTGTGGCAACTACAATTCCTGTTCGATTTTTACAGCTGCTGTTAAAATATGAAATTAGAGATTTATAGATAATTTAAGGAAAGACGAATACGCTTTATGTGACACAGCATTCTGCTTAAAAACATTATAATCGTGCCTACAGTTGAAAGTCAACTTACCAAACCCACTATTGACACATTTCGTTTTAAAACAGTAGAAACTACAGATGTATCAAATAATCAAAATGAATACATCCCGAAGTCAGAACGTATTGCGAAAACTTCAACTCTCTGTTTCATGTGTGTACCTTGGCATAAACAATACTGGTGTGTTCCATAGCATTACGCCAATTGACTATTTTCTTGCAAAATAAACATCAGTTTGCAAGAAAAACAATTGTGAAAGTCATTTGAGATGATAAGGTATGCAGTCGTGATCTTGAAACTATATGAAATGTAGAAAGTCGTATCTTTGGTCATTTCTGTTTATAATTCGAAGTATAGCGTGTTCCATACCCCTCGGAAAAAATGATTAAATCGATATAATCTAAAGGTTGGCTAGAAATTATCACGAGATAACACATGACGAGGATTGTTGACCCTCAGTAGGGGAATGTGCAAGTTACCGATATAAATTCGGTTCATAATAACCCGTGATATCATTCAAATAGTAAATCGATTCGACAGATATTGCTTACTTATTCCGTGTTCCATAGCGTACATACCACGTGACTATGACGTACGTTGGCCACCGTGATAATTATGTATGCGTTGTTTCAATACTTGTTATAATTCGACTTTTGGATTAATAAACATAAATACATGTATTTTATTGTAAAACTTTAAGCATACAATCGAATTATATGTCTATTTAAACGTGTTTTATTAGCAATCTGTCTATTTTAAAGGGACACAAGGCAATCTGGAATTTTAATCAAGCATTAAAAGTACCCTCACGATGTATTAATCCAGTAACACTTTGACTTTAAATCTGCTTGCATATATTTAAATACGATTTTAAGTTTTCAACTTTTCTTTGTTATTCTACCATTGGTTTGAATATGATATTTTTGAAATGTCATAAGCAGTTAGTAATATGGTAAAACAATTTGTTTTATACTAGTCTAATAATTGATATTAATGAATGAAACATATGCATTTTAATTCATGTAAAAAAACGGATGGAACGCTGCGAGTTTTTAAAAAATCAAGCAGCGGCGTATGGTCCCAGTTTTTAACAAAAAGCGTTGCTCTAAACGAGAAAACAATGGGCAAAATAAAAACATTATGAATCCAAAATAAAGTAAAGTTAAGAGATTAAATTGTGTGCAGTGTTTAAATACAAAATTTATTTATTAGTAAATTGAATAAAGTTGCGTGTATGTATGCAAGTCTGATTACATGCATTTTGGAATGACATGTCGAAGCTATTGTATGAATTAAGTTTGGCTAAGTAAACATGACAAGCGTACATGGCATACCGCTGGTGCATTATAATAATCATGTTTAGGTAGATGCAAAATAAAGATTTGTGAAACGTGTCTGTTTTAATCCACATCCATTTTTATTAAATATCAACAACAGCATTGTGTATCACGTAGTTGTAATATCGACATTTGGTTGCCTTGTCGTCTGGAATTAGATATCATAAATTATTAGAACCTTGCCGTATAATTGTGGTTTTCGTAGATGCATGTAAATCCATGTATATGTGTACAATGTGTGTTGGTTTTAATATATCGCAGTCTCTTGCAAGTATCTGTCGTAAATATCGCAGGATGCATTATGTCTATTGGTCTTAGAAATTTAGTCTATGGCAGTGCAACTTAACAATATTATATCAATATCCATGCTGTGTGAAAACAGTATTTATAGAACAATTTAAGCATAAATTGCGGAAACAACATTTTGTTGGAGCTGAAGTAGTGTAGGTCTAACCGATTACAACTATACATAATTACAGTCTGAGGGTATGATATGTCACATGGCAACTATACATAATTACAGTCTGAGGGTATGATATGTCACATGGCATCATATGTAAACGTCACCTTCGGTTCGGTGTGATTGCATTCTGACATTTGGCAGACTAATAATGACGCTGCAGATAATTACATAAGCCACGCTCTGCAGACATTTACGTCAGGCTGTATTGATATCTTGGTAGTCTGACTTAAGTATACCAATGAAGCAGAAAGAGGAAACGCATTCCAATCACTTTTGAGAACTTGTCATTCAAGTTCGGATTTCACAAGTTCGGATTTAGTGATGAATAATTAATGGAGATTCAGATAATGTCTACCTGCAAGTTTCTTATGAATCGTGACATCCCACCGCCAAGCCCACACACCCCACCCCCCTCCCACCCCAACACCACCACCCAAAAAAGAACACATTTTCACATTGCGCACAACACGCTTCTCAGTCATATTCTTACTGATGTAAGAAAAGTCGAACCTCATATATTCCGTGATTAGAATATGGAGAAAACAAATAGTTCAGCCTTTACTCTTACGGTCACCCTGCCAGATTGTCGAATACTGTATAATTTAAAAACACATTTTTCAATTAAATTTCAATTTTAAAACGAACAAACACGATTTTCTAATGCAAGTCAGTTGATGCATGCAACATCTATAACAGTAACTGCTTTATAAGATTTGACATTGTCAGATAGCTATATGTATTTAGTTCATTTAAAAGTGTGATACGCAGACAAATATATGCATTTGTCCTCCACACCCCTCTAAATTAATAAAGTTTAGCTTTAGGTTTATTTTAGATTTCGTGTTTCAAAAAAAGTTTTACATCTGTCTTATATCAGATTTATTTCATTTCTATCAATACTTCTGGTTATTTGCTAACCAAAATAACACCGAGGCAACTCCGACCGATATATCTCCGAGGCAGTTGCTTCAGTGTGAACATCCTCAGTGTGCCTCGGCGTAGCTACGGGTCTGATAAACGAGGAACCTATTAGGGACCGCATATTAAATGCATTTGTCGGGAGAGTAAATGGTTAATTTAGATCAATTTATTTCAGCGTGTCTGTGATCGTGAATGCTTTATAATAAACGACTGTAAACATAAGTAAATGCATTTATATTTTATCTGGAAAAGTTTCGAGTACTTAGCTTTAAGCACACTATAGAAAATGAAAATTAACCTTACATTACATTGAACGTGTTATGTTTATATCAATTGTTTTGCCATGAGCCTGTTCATCATGTACTCTTGCTAACAATCAGTGTTCTCTGAAAACATGACAATCGATTATATCAACCTAGCATAGCTAAATTTCCAATCAAATTACAATGTTCACAGTAAAGAGATTGTGCTGGCGTGAAACACGTGCGCTTCTCGTTCTACTAAACGTTAGTAAACACTTAAGTGTGTGAAATAAGTTGTCATTTTTTTACCTCTATTCTATAGTCGTGTTTACATCTTTACGCGTTTTTCTATGGCTTTATTGCGATGGATTCAGAGATGATTGAATCTATTACTTACTATCAAAACTTTGAAAATAAGAATTTAATCAGAGATTTGTGTACCGTTATGACAGTGAAAACATTTGCACGGAACTCTTTAGATGTAACCACATGATGCAAGTTTTGTATAATTAAAATGAAACAAACGGAAGAATGGTTTACATGTTGGCATTACAATGTTAAATAGTTCTATTAAAATGATCACAGTAAATGAAAGAATGATTAAATACTTCTAAACTTTCTGACGACGAGGTATATTTATAACTTACATAATTTGAGAATCCAAACTCTCTAGACACATTATAAACGGCTTTAACCAACCAGGCCAAAAACGAAATCTGGAGCGTCGAATTAAGAGTTCCCAACTGATAATTTATTTTATGCATTTTCAGTCTTGAGTATTTTAAGAACCCATGAAAACCTATACTTTTAATCGCACATATACATTATTATATGAACTGAACACGTGCATCGGTTTTGTAGCGTAATTTAAAAGGTGTCGTTATTTGGCGGGTTTGTGCCTTTAAGTCAATATCTAGGCAGACAACCATATTCACATGTTCGTTCGCGTGTTCGATGTTCGGGTGAATGCTTTCATTCAGTGTTCAACTTAACTGACAGTATAATGGACTCGTAGATTGTTTGTTCACACAAAGATTACAATTGGAATGTTTACTTGATTTAAATGTAAATCTGATATAAACAGTGTCGTATAAAACGGATGGTTATGAGTTCTTATTCATATCTACATGTAAACTACATGTATATGATCCGTGCGGGAAAATAATACAGGTGCATAACCCCCATTGTTTACTTAAATACACCTATAACAATCAAGAAAATATCTCTAGGCGGTAATCCACAATCGCAAGATCCATGTTTAAGGGAGGAACTGAACGACTGGCAGATGGGGATATACCTATAGTTCTTTCCGGTTAAAAACTGCAGGGGACTAAAATTGATTAACTGTAACGAGCTGGCGAATGACTTGGCGACAAATGAAGAAACAATGCCAAGGAGACCACTTGAAGCACCAGGTAGTGCAGCTCATTCATCAACATTATCATCTGATGATAAATTCTCAATCATATTGGAAAAAATAGAGAAACTTGAGAAAAATAACTCCTGTATTATGACAATGGCTGCCAAAATAGATCAAACACAAAGGCGTGTACATATAGTAGAAACCAGCATCGACGTGACAAGTGTTTATATAAAACAGTTAGCTTATGACAGTATCGACATAGAGGCCAGGTCTAGAGGCAATAACATGATATTTTACGGATTGGCCGATATAGATAAAGAGAATACTTATTCATTGATCCAGCAGTTTTCCGAAGATCACATAGATATTGATTTGTCCGATATGTGCTTCCCGCGAGTCCATAGACTCGGATCTGAACGGTATGCACGTAGAGTAACACAAACTCCGAGACGGCCTATTATATTGTCTTTCCGTGATTACAGGGACACATAAATTATTATGGAACATGCTCGAAATCTGCGCGGCACACGATATGGAATTGACCGTGATTATCCCCGCCAGGAAACGACTTTGGGACAGGTACAAAGCTGCCAAGTCCAATCAGGGTTCAAGGGTCAAAATTGCGTTTCCGGTGAAGCTTATTATAGACGGTCCAGTGGTAGCCGACGAATTTCCTGAATGACAAAGCATTTTAAATCTTGATAGATGCGCTGTGTTCCAGCAACAAAAGGTTAATCGCACCGACACAAATTGTAGCGTGTATTCGGCAGCCACAGACATAGACAGTAGCACCACGCGTTCAGGTTGCATCACCAGTGTCAAGGGTATGGTCGCGACTCAATCGACAAACCCGCAGCAAAAATCATCCATAGAAGTCGCACCGCCTCGCGTGTCGCTTCTCAGCAATAACAGTGAGTACACGAACACATTTACACCTGAAGTGCTTTCACCGTTAGCTGGCATAAACGCAATCGCTAGTCAACCATAAGACCCAGAACAATCGATAATTAGGGATGCCAGGTTTATCCCGACAGTAGCAAATCCAGGTACATCTGTAAGTGACCCCAATTATAGCCAAGGTGGTACAGGTGATACTGTTACACGTATGTACACATCAACGCCCATTCCCACGTGCAGCACACAGCGTAACGGCAATCTACCGCAGAAGACGACTGTTCAACAGGTCATCGAACGTGGCAGTCATAAATAATAGGACGGACGGGAGAGGTCGAAATCAAACTTTGTACTTTTAAATGTTCAAGGTTTGATATCGAAAAATGTCAATAAACTTGAATCCGAAGAATTGATAGATATTTTTGCACATAATGATTTTATATTATTCACGGAGACTTGGTCTAATGCATCGACTTATATGAATGTTGACGACTTTACAGTATTTCCGTTGCATAGATCAGATAAAAAGATAAGCAGTAAACGAGATTCTGGGGGAATTGCTTGTTATGTTAGAAATTGCTTTTTAAATGAATTTGAGTTATATAGCAGCGACAGTGATGACATTTCGTGGTTTAAACTTAAAGGTAGCTTGTTTGGTACGGAGACTGATGTGTATCTATGTTTATGTTATGTCATACCTAGATGAAGTAGTCGAGAGGCATTTATAGAAGCAAACATTTAAGACAGAATTCTAAGTCAGATGGTGACGATTACCAACATATCGAACGAGCAGTGTACTTTCATGGTGTTAGGGGATCTAAATAGTCGCATAGGACAATTAAGTGATTATGTCCAAAATGGTGAAGTTGACCCACATGTAGGCGTACTTCCGGAAGACTATCACCCAGACACAGTAATGAAACGAGTTTCACAAGATAAATTCTCGAATCAAAATGGGTCATTACTCTTGTAATTCTGTAAGGAGTCTGGTCTACGTATACTTAATGGAAGTGTGGGTCTGGATGGGAGTGTAGGGAAGTACACATACGTGGGTAGTCTTGGTAGTAGATTATGTTAAAAACTGTAGTGGACTAATACTGATTAACTGTAACGAGCTCGAGGATGAGATTAATTTCATTATTAGTACTTTCAGTATACATGCTTCACCTTTATATTTTTCTTGACTAAATAATTATATGAATTTAATACAACTTGGCAGAGGCACGGTAGAGCTATATAAAAGTACTTCGTGGGAATACCTGTGATTTGTATAGGATGATATGCAAATAATATCTTAAAATGCACATGTGTACACGATTGGGACGTATGGATTGCTACAAGATATTACAAAAATACCGTAACTGATACATTAGTGATACACTGTGATGGTATATTTGCCAGATTTTACGAATATTAATGAATCTTCTTACCCCACCCCCCACCAACCCACACACACACTTTCATTGATAATGTTTAAGTGTAAGCAGGTTCATTGTCAAATGAATCATATTGATACTTTAACAGTATAATTAACAAATTCTTGAATGGAAAATATAAAAGCAGTTGGCTTGTTAATGATGGGTGAGTTATATTAGCATTTAACATGTTTTAAAATATATTCCACAAGTGTGCTAATACATACTTAAAGTAACCGCCGGTAATACCATAACGACATGTAATACAATCGGCATTCAACCACTGTTTTATGTCCACTGAAACTATATATTATTTGATTGAATAGTCGAATATTTGATATTATTTGTAATCGATTAAACCATGTAAAACCCAACAGTGGGTGGGTAAATTGAACACTACCACCCCCCCCCCCCCCCCTCACCCACTCACACACACACACACACACACACATGCATGCAAAACTGTGAATTTTAAGCAGTGTTCATTGTCAAAAGAAGCATATTGATACTGGAATAGAAAATGACAACAGTATTATGGTTTGATAATGATATGTGAGTTATATTAATATTAAACGGGTTATGTTAGATGCTAGTATGCTAGTAATAAAACGCTCGTAATACCCTGTTGACATGTGATACAGCCGGTGTTTTACATAATCTGAAACGTCATATTATTTGAAGGTATAGGCGAATATGTTCCACATTGTATGAATCACGAACTCAAAATATGAATAGAGAGTAAGCCAGACTACACTGTGTCTCGATTTTAATTTTGATATTGTTAATTATCCCTATTTAGATGGGGATGTTCCCCGAGCAACCTCTTATGGGGTCTATGTGTCTCAACTTATTCGTTTTCCTAGAGCTTGTACTTGAGTTGTAAACTTTAATGTTCGTAATCTTTGTATAACTAAATAAGCTACTCCATCAGGGTTACCGTTACCATAATCTTCGTAAAACCTTTGCAAAATTGTATTATCGTAACCCTGATCTTCTTTCCAAATATAAAAGTAATTTAACATCTCTTCTGCGACAAGGATTATCACAACCAGACTTCAATGGTGACGTGATTTACAAACTTCGTAAGATCCTTGGTCATGATCACCTTTATACTATCTTTGTTAAACTTGTTAAAAGGTTTATCAGAAGAGGTTATGACCCTATCATTTTGCAACGCACTGCATGATTGGTGGTGGACCCATTTACAGTTCGCCACTATGCTTTCCTCTTTAATTGTGCTATGATCGAACAGGCCGTAGACCCTATGATGACGTCTACGTAAAGCCCAAAATGTCGGTGACATTTGATGTTTGTCTGCAGTCTAGTCTTGTCGTGCCCTCAATGGTTTATTCTCCTGTTGCCCTGGCTTCTGTCGTCATTGAGAACCTTCTTTGTGGCTTTCTAGACTATTGTTTGTTTTGCATTTATCTATATACGAGCA
The DNA here is from genome assembly GCA_037043455.1 of Cyrtodaria siliqua. Taxonomy (NCBI): domain Eukaryota; kingdom Metazoa; phylum Mollusca; class Bivalvia; order Adapedonta; family Hiatellidae; genus Cyrtodaria; species Cyrtodaria siliqua. The sequence continues at coordinate 40,109 of JAWPHD010011905.1, forward strand.
TATTTGTGATTTACTTGTATTGCCTATTAATGCTGCATTGTAGGTTAGAGAATAGTTCATCGTGGGAATTTCTTTCTTTTCACTGCCCCGTTTTATTGGGCTGACGGTAGGGTAAGTGTGAGGTACCCTAGAACCTTGTTTAAACCCCAGCGACCTTTTTTGCCACTGACCGTTCCAGGGCGGTAGCCATATTGTCAACCCTTTGTGTTTGTGGTGTTATTTGGCCTTTTAATCATCTTTAAATTTGTTCTATGTTTCTATGTGTGTTTGTGATTTTTTTCTGTCCGATTTTTATATCTATAGTCTCTCTACGTCACATAATCGTATAACAATGCTAGATGGACAGCATACAACTATGGTAAAATATATCTAAAGACTGGTTAATTTATTCAACCTGCGTACAGGCAAAAACGTGTACATTTACTTAACAAATATTAAATTTCTTTTCACGAATAAATGTTGTAAAATTGTGGAAGATGTACAAATTTAAATCCTAGAAACCGTGTATCTTATTCGCGGAAGGCGTAGCTTTACAAAATATAAACGTAAATATCTCTATTTTATGGTCAGACCTTGTAGCAATTAAGAGATCATTTTCAAAATTTTAATTAAGAAAAAGGCATATGTGATGCAATAATGTAGATCGGAAATAGCGTTTACCCGTACATGGCTAAAATAGGCAAAATTGCGAAAGACATCGGTAAGATAAAACTTTTAATAACGATATTATTTTCAGTATTAATGGATTTTATAGTGTAACGAACACTCCCATATACAGCATAAAATGGGTACTCTAAATAGATATATAATAAAATAAAAAAGAAACACAATTGTGTTAGTACTTGTTATTATTTCCTAACTTTCCTTGAAAGCTTTAATTAATCGATGAAGCCGAAATTATTTCCTACATTTCCTTGGCAGCCGTAGTTCATCGCTGAAGCCGAAATTATTTCCTACCTTTCCTTGGCAGCCGTAGTTCATCGCTGAAGCCGAAATTATTTCCTACTTTTCCTTGAAAGCTTTAGTTAATCGATGAAGCCGAAATTATTTCCTACCTTTCCTTGGCAGCCGTAGTTCATCGCTGAAGTCGAAATATTTCCTACCTTTCCTTGGCAGCTTTAGTTCATCGCTGAAGTCGAAATTATTTCCTACCTTTCCTTATAAGCCGTAGTTCATCGCTGAAGCCGAAATATTTCCTACATTTCCTTGGCAGCCGTAGTTCATCGCTGAAGTCGAAATATTTCCTACCTTTCCTTGGCAGCTTTAGTTCATCGCTGAAGTCGAAATTATTTCCTACCTTTCCTTATAAGCCGTAGTTCATCGCTGAAGCCGAAATATTTCCTACCTTTCCTTGGCAGCTTTAGTTCATCGCTGAAGCCGAAATATTTCCTACCTTTCCTTGGCAGCTTTAGTTCATCGCTGAAGTCGAAATATTTCCTACCTTTCCTGATAAGCCGTAGTTCATCGCTGAAGTCGAAATAATTCCTACCTTTCCTTGGCAGCCGTAGTTCATCGCTGAAGTCGAAATATTTCCTACCTTTCCTTGGCAGCCGTAGTTCATCGCTGAAGTCGAAATTATTTCCTACCTTTCCTTATAAGCCGTAGTTCATCGCTGAAGCCGAAATATTTCCTACCTTTCCTTGGCAGCCGTAGTTCATCGATGAAGTCGAAATATTTCCTACCTTTCCTTGGCAGCCGTAGTTCATCGCTGAAGTCGAACTTATTTCCTACCTTTCCTTATAAGCCGTAGTTCATCGCTGAAGCCGAAATATTTCCTACCTTTCCTTGGCAGCCGTAGTTCATCGCTGAAGTCGAAATTATTTCCTACCTTTCCTTATAAGCCGTAGTTCATCGCTTAAGCCGAAATATTTCCTACCTTTCCTTGGCAGCCGTAGTTCATCGCTGAAGTCGAAATTATTTCCTACCTTTCCTTATAAGCCGTAGTTCATCGCTGAAGCCGAAATATTTCCTACCTTTCCTTGGCAGCCGTATTTCATCGCTGAAGTCGAAATATTTCCTACCTTTCCTTGGGAGCCGTAGTTCATTGCTGAAGTCGAAATATTTCCTACCTTTCCTTGGCAGCTTTAGTTCATCGCTGAAGTCGAAATTATTTCCTACCTTTCCTTGGCAGCCGTAGTTCATCGCTGAAGTCGAAATATTTCCTACCTTTCCTTGGCAGCCGTAGTTCATCGCTGAAGTCGAAATATTTCCCACCTTTCCTTGGCAGCCGTAGTTCATCGCTGAAGTCGAAATTATTTCCTACCTTTCCTTATAAGCCGTAGTTCATCGCTGAAGTCGAAATATTTCCTACCTTTCCTTGGCAGCCTTAGTTCATCGCTGAAGTCGAAATATTTCCTACCTTTCCTTGGCAGCCGTAGTTCATCGCTGAAGTCGAAATTATTTCCTACCATTCCTTATAAGCCGTAGTTCATCGCTGAAGCCGAAATATTTCCTACCTTTCCTTGGCAGCCGTAGTTCATCGCTGAAGTCGAAATATTTCCTACCTTTCCTTGGCAGCCGTAGTTCATCGCTGAAGTCGAAATTATTTCCTACCTTTCCTTATAAGCCGTAGTTCATCGCTGAAGCCGAACTATTTCCTACCTTTCCTTGGCAGCCGTAGTTCATCGCTGAAGTCGAAATTATTTCCTACCTTTCCTTATAAGCCGTAGTTCATCGCTGAAGCCGAAATATTTCCTACCTTTCCTTGGCAGCCGTAGTTCATCGCTGAAGTCGAAATTATTTCCTACCTTTCCTTATAAGCCGTAGTTCATCGCTGAAGCCGAAATATTTCCTACCTTTCCTTGGCAGCCGTAGTTCATCGCTGAAGTCGAAATATTTCCTACCTTTCCTTGGCAGCCGTAGTTCATCGCTGAAGTCGAAATTATTTCCTACCTTTCCTTATAAGCCGTAGTTCATCGCTGAAGCCGAAATATTTCCTACCTTTCCTTGGCAGCCGTAGTTCATCGCTGAAGTCGAAATTATTTCCTACCTTTCCTTATAAGCCGTAGTTCATCGCTGAGGCCGAAACGCGCTAACACCGTTTACCCTATGTGGTGTCAGACCGGTGAAAATCAGCCCATTGAACACAATGCAATATAGGCTATATTTAGAGATCAGTCACAAGTTCCACAACATTCGTTCGCTTAAATACACTTTTATTCTGTGTTTTAAACACATTTGGCTAGCAAACGGTCTCATATCTGAAATAAAATACTGATTCAGTTTTTCAACATTTTGCGTCATTCATTCACACTATGCATATTTTGAAATAAACATCTGTCAAAACCACATCTCTACCTAACCTTTGTGCTCTATTCATGACAACAGACATACTACTTTAACCTCATGTTAGATTTAACAATGAAATAGAAACTAATCTTGGGAAAAACACAAGCAAACCAGAAACTTTGGATTCTTTCAAGGAACTATGTCAGCACCCTACGACCCGGAAGTACTTCCTGACTGGTCTGACACCATGTGTGTTTATTGTAATTGTTGAGTGTAAGGTAATGCATGATTTGGTGGACTTCCTTCTTTGAATGCTACATTTCCTGTTCGAATGTTATCTCTACTTGTGACGTAATTTAATCAGTCTGTAAATAGACAAAATCACGATAGGAATGTTGTACTGAAACGAAAAAGAAACGCAACTCGGGAATTACCGCTATATATTGTGGACAATATGCTGCTGTTAATCGAATAGTACATGGCTAAGGAAGACCTTTCTTTTCCAAAAAAGACAAAAACAGCAAATAGTATTCCTGCAAAGTTTCGTTATTGACACAGAGTACGCGTTTGGCTCTAGCATGTGGGCAAACTTACGATGCAACATTGTGCAAACTCCTAACGTTAAATACAGTGTTAAAATGGCTCAATTTTTCAATTTAATATGTAGAATTAAGTGTGCAGCATATACAATAAATAGTGGTAATTCCCGAGTTGCTTTTCTTTTTTGCTGCAGTATATAAAACGGATTTGACACTGGATAACTTACAGTGTTTCCTAATGTCAAATTAGCAACAACGTGCAATGTCCTGTATTGTCATCAATGCAAACCAATTAGCGAGCTGGTTTCAGTTTAAATTAGTATCTGATGGTATCTGATGGTAAAATGGGAATTGTTAGAGATGAAGCGATATCTTTCTACAAGAGTAAGGTTTCGTGAACCATTCACCCTGGTTTAATACCCAAGCGACATGTTTGACTCTGGCCGCTTCAATCCGGCACAACTGATATCCATCCAATTAAGTTCGTAGTATCGCATACCTAGCTTCTATATTATAGTTCATCGTTGTAATTGATGTTTGTTCTGAATGCGTACTTGTAGTTGACTGAGTTCTTTGAGTTTCCTTGTTCGGCTTTTGTATTTTGTGTTATCCTCTAATAAAACAACTTAAATAATGTCAAATAAACAACATCTCGTTGAACATGTAAATAAAAAGATGATCCCTTGGAAGCAACAAGCACAAACAAGAAAGAAAAGTAGCAGGCTCGGTTTTATTGAATCTGTTCATTAGAGGTAATTATAAGATGCAACACCTGTCTAGCCTCCTAGCACCTAGCACCGGTAAGTGTGCAAACGGTCATTTTCTTTCGGATTGCATTATCGACCGTCTGTGCTTTGTTAGCTAGTCGATTACAATCTTAAGAGAGTCGTATTACCACACTTAAATGTGTTTAATCCTAATTGTGATTGACGTATTTTTAAGCCTAATTAATGAATGATTAATAAAGACTCCACGGTCGAGCTGTAACATCGAAATTATTCTACTTATAAACACATTGCTTTCATGTGAAACATAAAGATACAACAGCTGCATGCTCTATCCTTATATATCTTATACAGAGTGCAACATGTTCTCAAACTATTTAATTTCCATAATTTATATATTATTGAACTAACTTTTCTAAGAAACGTACATTTCTAAAGCATTGATTTGTATTTCAGTATTCTGTGATTTATATAAATATAAATGTGGTGCTGTCTCTCCCTACGGCGTTTAAAGACGTACGTCTCGTAAATACTTCAGTTAAGCACTACGAAAGGCAATGGACATATTTACATGCCCAACTAACACATTGATATGTTATGTTGCATTTGTATACAGATGGAGCTTGTACGTCAAGGCTGAGTCATATAATTAAAACGCGTGCCTCTAGAATTCATATTCTCCGAACGTTCAATCTGTAAGCCCTCAATAAGAATTCGGTATAATCAGATAATTATCGCAACGTGACACCGGAAATAATGTTCGCCATATGTTGGCTCGATGTTGGCTATGTTTAGAGCATATTTTGTTTATTCTAGATAGTGTAAGACACGAACACCTGCCTCGAATATAAATAATTGGCAAGCACATTTTCTTACATAGTAGAACTAGTCCAATATAATTAACTTTAACTATATAGAGATTGAGAGGGAGTGGATACGCATACATTAGTGCATGTAAATGTTAAGGATAAACTTACAAATCCCCTATACCTTCCTTATCTGCCACCTCGTACAATTTGCTATTTTGATTACATAACAAGTTGTAAACATACTTATTACGTGGTCCCGCCTTAATTCCATTAAGCGATAGGAAAGCTTATATTAGAAGAATTTTATGACTGATAGTTCGACAATAAAACATGTTTAAAGACAGTTTTCACTGAAAAAAGTGATGACCTGTTTTAAATTACATATTAAATAATTTAATTTTACAATATACAAACTGTTTAAGACAAATTTAAGGTTCTATTTCATATCGCAGCCAACCCCCTTTTCGCTTCTTGGAGAAGGGGTTGGGATGGGGTAGGAAAGTTAATACTCGGACCACGTAATGGTTTACTTATATTTTTGACTATCTTTTATTTTTTGTGTTTCTATTTTTTGTTTTACCTTTGTTTTACACAAATGGAAAATTTATATATTGTAAGTAATGTTTTAAGTTGTATTGACATATTTAAAAAAAAAATACAATGAGTTGCTCGTGTTTGTCATCTGATTTAATGAATGTAATATAGATACAGTCCTTCATATAAGATATATATATTGACATTGCTAATATGGTTACTATGAAATGCATATAAGTGCTATTTGTAAAATTAAACGTATATTTAACCGACATATGCTTGCCATCTTAGGGATGGTTAAAATTCTGTACTGTTGATTTTTATGAATGTCGAGTTCTGCTCAACCCGGGGCGAGAGGTAGCTAGCATATTTTAATAACGCTCATGAACATTCTCAGTCAAACCGAGACTGAAATATTTCGTATGTGTCGTTCTCGGCCGTTTCCAAAGGTCCATTATCATACGCTTTTGTATACCTATCGTTACTACCGTTACTAAACCTGAAGGTATATAAAACCAGTTTGAGAAAGTGTGGGGAGGGTAAAAACGATCGGAAGTTATACTCGTACTAAATTCCTGTACTTAACCCCATCGAAACTAACAGTTACACTGTGATTAAATAGAGAAATAAACCAGGATGTAATTTAAACGGCTACATTTAATTGGAGTTGTTTTCCGCCTCGGAAAGGCTGTTTTTATATGTGTTCTGATCGAGAGCATTATGTATCTGTCAATGCAGAGTGGTCCCTGCTGAAATATTGATGAGCTAGGCAATACACTAATTGTTACCTCCAAACAGTACATATTTTTGCATGTGTTGGCATCTCTGATTGCCATTTTGGTTGAGCCTATAAATATTATCAAAAGCGATCTGACTGCTTCTATTTTATGTTTGAACAAACAAACTACGAGTCCACCATACTGTCAATTAATACATACTGAAAAGTTGATCCCTTGGAAGCAACAAACACAAATAAGAGATAAAAGTAGCAGACACGGTTTTATTGAGTCTGTTCATGAGGGGTAATGTCAAATGTGCAACACCTCTCACGTCTCCTAACACCGGCTTAAGCGATATTCTACTTTAAAATCACAATGAAGGGCTTCATGATCCCAAAGGACCAGTAATTAATAACACTACTGATTAAGTTGAATCACTGAATGAAATCATTCGCCCTTATATCGAAAACCAGAGCGAACTAATGAAAATTGTGGTATGCCTAGATGATGATTTAAATGAGCAAATTGTGAAATTGATTAACGTATCTATTCACCTAGATATGTTTATAAACCAGTGATAACGTAATACCAGTATAATACTTATCTAATTATCTTGAAGTACATTACACAGGGTTGTATTGCTCAGCCTAGGAGGTTTGACAGATGTTGTACCTTATATTATTTCTCAAGGATAGACTCAATAGAAGCGAGTTACTTTTTTCGTGTGTGTTTGTGTGTGTGTGTGTGTTGTTGCTTTTAATGGATTCCCGTTTCATTAGTTAATGCTGTGTAATACATTGCTTCACTGTATGAACAACACATTCAATGTTTAGTGGCAATATAACCGCTAAAACGGAAATGGATTATTGACCTCAGATTCCAATTGTGTATGTGTAATTCTATCTTCCTTTCATCAATTAGTTGAGATCAACATGTCTGCAAAGCGTGTTTTGCATCAACATTAATTAACCAACATTAATTTCGAACTTGAATGCCGAGTTCTCGACATATTTTTAACAAAGTTAATCTTACTACTCGGACATCAACAAACCCTGACACAAATGTCTGCAGAACGTGGCTTACGTAATTATATGCTGTGACAATAATTTGTTAAATGTCAGAATATAATCACACCGACTCTAATAGACGATGCCGCATGAAACGTCAAATTTGCATTTATGTATTTATAAGCGGTTGATTTACTTCAGCGCTAACAAAACTATCCACTTTTACAATTTGTTCGTGAAAAAATGTTACCAAATGTAGATATAAATATCGAACAGGAAAAGTAGAATTCACGGACGACAGTTAACACAAACACACACAGAAACAACTTTAAAGATGAATAAATGGCAAAACAAGACATCACAAACACAAAATGGTTGACAATAGTTCTACCGCCTTGGAACGGTCAGTGGCAAAAAGGTAACTCGGATTTTAAACCAGGTTCTAGGGTGCTCCAAATTTCACTCTTACCATATTGTCATCCCAATAAACGGGACAATGTAAATAAAGATATTCCCGCCAGGTGGTAATCTTTAAAAAACAAGACAGCATTACTAGGCAATATAAGCACAACACATAAATAATCATGGATATGTATAATATAAAAAATTAAAGACAAACATCCAACGGTACCGTCTTATAATGATTTAGGTAGACGTCATCATAGGATGTACAGTTTTCACACAACAAGGACATTGTTATACTATTGTAAAGGTACATAGCCATCCACTAATGTCTAAGATTAATTTATTTAAGCACCTAATGAGATGTTTGCCACTGATAAGTGCTGGATGCGACATATTCAAACAAACTCTAAATAAAAAACATGTGCATGCATCTGCACATAACACAAAGGGGATTATACCGTAAAGACTCTCTAATATCTTAAAATCAAATTCTAGACGAAAACAGCATATCAATAATAAAACTACGTTCAACAAATGCAGTTGTCGATATTCCATCAAAATGGATGTGAATAAAATGCGAATGTTTCATCAATCTACAGATTACATCACAATAAACAGGCTTAATTCTAATGAATCAACGGTATGTCATACACGCTTGTTACGTTTTAATTGAAACAAGCGGATGTCATAAAATTACTTCGAGGTTTCAATCTGAACTGCTTGTAGAAATGCATGCATAACAACAACTACTAATACTCTGACGTTATATTAAAACACTGCACGAACTTAGTGTCTGAACTTTAGAAAATAGTTCATTGAGGGGATTTTTTTATTTACACTGTCCCGTTTTATTGTGATGACAGTAGGGTAAGTGTAAGGTTTGGTGCACCCTAGAACCTGGTTTAAACTCACAGCGGCTTTTTTTGCCACTAAATGGTTCTGGGCGGTAGCCCTATTGTCAATACTTTTTGTGTTTGTGACGTCATATGCCTTATTTCCTTATTAACATTGCCATTCATGTGTGTCGTTTTGCGTGTTTTAGGGTTTACTGTGTTGTCAAACTGCATTTCCTGTTCTCGACTTTTATACTTATTTTTACTTTAACTTGGTGACAAAATTTCATGACAGTAGTCGAATCAGTACAGTAAGGTTAAACAAATATGAAAGGGGAAATCTGGAAATCGTCGAACACGATAAATAAAAAACATATCGCAGTCTCGGTTTGACTGAGACTGTTCATGAACGGTAGTGAAAAGTGCTTGCTACCGTTCACGCCCTTTATCCCCGGGTTGAGCAGAACTCCAGCGGCGTCTGGTCCCAGTTTCTAACATTGCCCAAAACGAGAAAGAAATGGGCGAAATAAACCAAATGAAATTTAGCTGGGAACAGAGTTTATGAAGCTTACGTATCACAGGTAACAGTCGTATTTATTTTTTTCCTTTACTGGTCCTTTGGTGTCCTTATATCTTAATATTTGAGGATTTAAAGAAGAGTACAATTTAAGCCGGTGCTAGAGGTCGTGAAAGTTGTTACAACTTTTAACAAACTTAACAAAATTGAGTTTGTCTTTGATTTCAAGAGATCCTCTATTTTGTATTGAAATTATCATTGTTATTTTACCTTTTTAGAAATGTCGGCCTTCGTTTTGCACATTTGAACCTGTCTTTAAAAAGTTAGTCCGTTATTTAAGTTATCAAAATAATCACTTTTAAAATAAGTATCGTTATACAATACTTGAAATGCAACAGTACACATAAAGATGGCATTATACATCAACAGTACACATAAAGATGGCATTATACATCAACAGTACACATAAAGATGGCATTATACATCAACAGTACACATAAAGATGGCATTATACATCAACAGTACACATAAAGATGGCATTATACATCAACAGTACACATAAAGATGGCATTATACATCAACAGTACACATAAAGATGGCATTATACATCAGGTCCAAAAGTCGAACAGGTATTGAAATTCAAAGAACACAGTCAACCAAGAACACGACTATAAATCAAACAACAACATTTCTGAGACCATGTCAACATTCGTATTGATCAAAGTCGGTTCACAAGGTGTTCCCGCAAATGTAAGTGCACTCTGAAGGAACGAACACAAAAAAAGAAAGAAAAGAAGCAGACTCTGTTAAATGGAGTATGTTCATTAGTTTTAGTTTAAACATTTATTTTGCATCTATTGTAACGAAAAAGTGCAGAACTCAACACATATGGTTATGGCGGGGATCGAACCCACAACTTTTCGATCATGGGTCCATATTTCTACCACTATACCACATCGATCCATCCGTTCATTAGAGGTAATGTATGGTGTATACCTCTCAAGCCCCTGGCACCGGCTTCAGCAGTTTTATACCCTAAAGCAACACAGATTTACAAAAAGACAAATCAGAAATAAAAAAAAAAATATTCGAACATGTTTGGTGCACCCTAGAACCGGGTTTAAACCCCCAGCCGCCTGTTTTGCCACTGACCGTTCCAAGGAGGTAGCCCTATTGTCAACCCTTTTGTTTTTGTGATGTCTTATTTGGCATTGTATTCATCTTTAAAGTTGTTCTTTGTTTCACTGTGTATTTGTGGTTGACTGTCGTCCTTGAATGCCTCTTTTCCTGTTCGATTTTTATATCTATATTGAATTTCATGTATTTGTCTGCAAACATACAAAGTTAGAAAATAAGAACAAGAGCAATTTTGAATCGTGTCAACGAATTGTTATCTAACATTAAAAAATGCATTTATGTCTGATCTATTGGTTGTTATTATACAACAATTGAACGTCACCAAATGAAAAAGTCGGACATTATAGAAATAATTTTAACACGTTTTATATCACTATATGATTGTTATAGGATTTTTCTTTAGTAACAAAATATATTGTTTAACATGTTCAAATAATAAATGAGTGGAGTTATTTTAAAAGTAGCTTCACGTTGCACTGCTTAAATACATGTTAATACATGTATGTGTTATAATTCAACGATATTTTTATCAAACTATCTAATGGCTGTATTTAGTGGAATATCTTTCTCTGAACAAACATTTACCGGGATATACATCATCAACGTCTCCGAGGCGGTCTCAGCTAAATGTATGCTCTTATCGACAGAGTAAATACAATTTCATACTAAATGTCGTAAATCATCAGTAACAGTGTTAGAACTACAAATGTGGACGTTAATACGTTGTTATTACATTCGTGAAGAAGAGGAATTACCCATTGGTTGAAGAGTTCAACCTAAAATTACTGTTTATAATTGTGTGCTGTGTGTACAAATTCGATAATACATGCACTTAGTAAAGAAGAAAATGAGTCCACAACGGATAATGAGTTTAAGATGAATTGTCTATTGAAAAGCAACATATAAAGGCTCTGGGTATGGTTTAACCACATAAAGGATATGTTGTCTGCTTTTTAATTGAGTCTTTTGGCTGTAACTTGTGACGCAGGCTTCATAACTGCTGCTCCCAACTAAATTCCATTTTGTTTTTTTCGCTCTTCAGGGCCTAGTTTTTTGTTAGATTCTGGGATCATACGCCGCTGGACATGGGGAAGAAAAGATCTCTATGTCCATCGCATTATGCATGCCATCTTCGGGATGGTTAAAATGATGTATCATTGATTTTATAAATATTGAGTTCTGCTCAACCCTGGGCTATAGGTCGTGAGCGGTAGCTAGCATATTTCACTACCGTTCATGAACAGTAATAATCAAATCGAGACAGCAATATTTCGTATAAATATCTAATACATATGCCATATTTGGTACCAAAGTTTTTTTTCATTTCATTGCCAATTTCATGTTGTCATTTGTTTTTCAATATGTCGACTTATTAAGGGACTGTCGCTTGATGAAGAGGATAGGGTGTAAAGTAAAATGTTCAAAGTGTCCAGTTTCTTTTGCAACTGAGTACATATATATACGAGTATATCAACGTTGCATTAATAATTAATATGTACTTGAAAGGAGTTCTTACGCAAGCAACACATACACACAATAGAGAATATGTTCTGTTCTGTTCATTAATACATATAGAAGAAAGCAGGAAACATGATTTCACTGAGTCAACCAAAATCATGAGTTCATATTTCCGTTTTAATCTAAAATTATACAAAGTTGTCTTTCCATATATAAAAGTAATTTAAGGACTCTTCTGCGACAAGGACTATCACAACCTGACTTCTATGGTGATGTGATTTATAAACTTCGTAAAATTCTTGGTCAAGATCACTTTCATACCATCTTTGTTAAACTTGTTAAAATGTTTATCAAAAGAGGTTATGACCCTATCATTTTGAAACGTACTGCATGCTTGGTGGTGGACCCATTTACAGTTCGCCACTATGCTTTCCTCTTTGATTGTACGATGACCGGACAGGATGTGGACCCTATGATGACGCCAACCTAAAGCCCATTGGGACGGTGGCGTTTGATGTTTGTCTATGATCGTTCTTGTCGTGCCTTTAATGGTTAATTCTCTTATTGCTCAGGCTTCTGCCAAGTCATTTAGTACCTTCATTGTGGCTTTCTAAGCTATTGTTTTTTTGTATTATATTTACACGAGCATATTTGTGTTATACTTATATTACCTATTGATGCTGCCTTGTTGGTTAGAGATTAGCTCATGGCGGGGATTTCTTTATTTACAGTGTCCTGTTTGAATGGGATGACAGTAGGTCAAGTGTGAGGTTTAGTGCGCCCTAGAACCGGTTTAATCGATTCAGGCTAACCTGTAGGCCTTATTGACTAGTGATCGTTCCATGTCGGTAACCCTGTCTTCACCACCCTTTCTGTTGTATTTTGTCTTTTTCATTGTATAATTAATTAAATATTGCTCCTTGTTTGTAGTACAGTGCGAAACTACCCTATATCTCATTTATGTATTAAGTTTATAGCGGATGAAATCCGCATATTGATGTCAAAGTAGATACAAAGTAGAAGTAGACTTGTACAGAAATGACAGCTATACTAAGATATATTTAATTTGATCATGTCCAACGTCGATTCGTTTAACGTCTCTATGCAATTAATGGTAGAATCTATATTTTTTTGGATTGCATGGCCCAAAAATAATGGTCCCTAAAAGATACGCTTCTTCTTTAAGTAAATTTAGTAACATGTGAACAACCCTAATTAGCAGTTTTCGAAAAATTAAAGTAAAAAGGCTTCCGAACCAAAGAAATGTGCATACAAATTGAAATAGATCTGAACCTTAATAGCGAGGATATGGTACTAACAACATAGTTTGAGGCTTACGAGTTAGTCGATTGCCTACTACAAGTCGATAACTCTGTCCTTATCATTATTTGTTGCGCTCCTGTGATTCAGTTTGTCGTACAGGGCAAACCTATTGTACCACAACGTTTGGGTGCGGTGGTTCCTACCATTTTCCTCAATTTCGAATATTCATCCTGCATTGGCAACCTTACATCTATCATTTGGACAATTCGTGAGGATAAAACAAATTTTACTGTTTAAAGATATATGTCAAACTGCTCAGCTAAACAATACTCTATACCTTATTATGCTGATCACATTCCAGAACACGCATTGTAATATTGCATGGGTACTTTGTGCGGTAATTGAGCCCAGTGCAAACATAATACCACTAAAGACGGTGCTAGGGGCGTGAACGATGTTTACTTTATAATCTTAGTTGTGTGTGTTGCTTTCATATGATTTTCTTTATCCTATTTATTTTTATCGAACTTGTTATCTTAAATGAAGGAATATCTTGATGAACTAGTGGCATAATCCTATAAACAAAGTTGTATATGCATGTATTTTCATATGAGTCTCATATGAGTTAATAATAAAGGAGCCACATATATTATCATATAACACGTTTGCTTAGATATGTATATCAGGCAATAAAGCTGTGTCAATTCGCAGTCCACAATAACCGCTAAGCATAGATCATAGACACGTTTGTGATAGAAAGTATCATGAAAACATGAGTTGGACAGTACCCGGATGTTTACTGAGTATATAAGCGTGTCATATATTTCGTTCGTATATGACTTTCATTTTAATTCTGCTTTTAACATGAACATGATACATGTATCTCTGTTTATATAAAACCGTTTATAGAGAAAAAAAACTGTTGCGAAACATACTATGACAGCTCGTTGTTACTAAAATGAATGTCTGTGATTGATCCAAAGATCAAATCTCAAACGCGAAAACTATAACTCACGTTACTGTAAATCATTGCATGCCTTTCAAAACAAAACATCTGTAACGAAGCAAACTAAGATGTAATATGTTTCCGCATAAATAAATAAACGTTAATGAATGCAGCACTTATTTATCGTGTTCTACAACATGAAAAAAATGAGATTGCTCCAGGACACTTGACAGCAATTGTAACGGAATATACATTTGGCGGCGTTCCTAACAATCTCCGAGATAGAATAAATGGCCGATAGCGTGATATATTAAGTTATGCGCGAACTAGGTTATTCCATTAACCATCAAATCCGGGAATAATATACCAAAATGATTTTCCTTTCTTAAACATATCTAATTGTAGACTATATTCTGGTCTATTAATTTTAAAGAATGTATAGGTCAAACCTTTTGAGCAATTGTAGCACACACGTAAACGACTCAAGGATATTTCCAGCGGATGTTCATGCTCATCATTTTGTAGATTATATTCTGGTCTATTAATTTAAAGAATGTGTAGTTCAAATTTGGTCAAATTTGGTGCAAATGCAGCACACACGTAAAATACTCAAGGATATTTCCTACGTGCGCATCGTTTTTGTGCATAACGTTTAATATGACTGCAGCAGCTCACTTCTGCAGCATGTATACTCCAAATATACGTTGTTTTATGTCAGAGTGTACAATTTAGGACAATCTAATCAAGTTACAATTTCTTTCTTATATGTGCACATGTTACTACATGTAAAAACATATAACTACAGCATATCAGTAACGTATGAAAGAAAAAAATGGAAATCGTCGAACACGATAAATGCAAAAAATATTTCAGTCTCGGTTTGATTGAGAATGTTCATGAACGCTAGTGAAAAATGCTTGCTACCGTTTAGGTCCTCCAGCCCAGGTTTGACAGAACTCAATATTCGAATGTCAATATTACCGAATTTGAGTCATCTCGGTAAATTATGTTTTTGCTTGAATTGGCTTTCAAATGTGTATGCAGAGAAAATTGTAATTAGAAAAGTCATCAATAAACATGATAAAGCATGTTTAAACTCTTTGGCTTTAATTACCAATTTAAAGCTTAAGAACAAACGAATCATTGAATATACTTCAGACCTATGTAAGTGTTATGAAAAGGTATGTATGGTAACTGAAAGCGTTAAACCTTAAGGTATAATTTATCCTGGTATTTATCACGCTCTTCTGCATGATGTTATATTTCCACCAGTACTGAAACGGTCACTTACAAGTTCTTGGTCATTATCTAGTGTTTTTATATGTGTTTTTTTGTTTGTTTTTTATTCCATATTTTATTTGAAATTCATGTTTTATTCATTTCTGATCATCTCTGTGTTACACGGTTAACGCCTACTAATGCTGCCCATTTATCAGAAGATACTCTGTCCGCGATTCTTTATTCAAATTGTTCCTTATTATTGTGATGGCAATCAGAATAAACGATGGCTGTTGCATCCTAGAAATATGTATGCAGTTGTTTAAAACGTTTGTCATGTTGATGGCGGCATTTTATGAGTGCTATATTTCTTGCTCACAGGTTTCATTTACTTTGACATCTGTATACAATAGTTGTCCTTAGATTTAGTGAAATAACAACCTCGTCATCGCTCAGTCATTATTCATTCACAAAATCCAAACCAGTGTTGCATTTGAAAATGTGTGATATGACAAAGATCAATCTTTAAGACACCGTGGTAGAATGGGATTATAAAAACAGTTTATTTCAGAGGAAAGAATTAGTAATGGTTATTCCAAATCTGCCCACGTACACTTAACACTTACTTGTATGTCTACTTTTAGACTAGTTTCTTTCGCAAATTTACGATAATCGTGCGTCACATTTAACGTGACGTCATAATAAAAATAGTAGTATCCAACTATTCCTTCCTACTTCATACAGTATGTATACTGCTGACGTTCCAGTGGAATAGTTAAAAGTATATTTGGTATAACGCCCACGCATAGACCCCTGATTTCATATGCAAGTTGTGTGCAGTTGGTTAATGGCCAATAATCAGAAACGGTAAATGGCAAAGATATTGTATTGTGAATATTAACTAGAGTAAGGAAAGCTTAGAATATGTCGCTGAAAACGTTAAGCGATGAAATTCCATTATATGAAGCAATTTATCAAGTGAAATAAAAAAAAATGCACAGGCGCCGAATGTTGTCAATATTCTATGTTGTGTAATATTGAAATATTTATGTACAGTTATACATTGTGTGAATGACAATGAATTTGATAAAATTAGTCCAAGTGAATGATCACTCAAATCAAATACATAGAATGAAATGCATTCGAAATGAAGCTGTAATTTTATATTTTGCTGTAATTAATGTTTTCTTGAATATTCCGGGATTAGTTAAAAACATGTTAATCAATGAAGAATATTGGGTAACAACAACCTTAGCGAGCCAAACCCAAACGTTAATACTTTAAATAAGCAAAAACATACAAAAGAGTATGCAAACGGCCGAACACGACACATACACAATATTACAGTCTCGGTTTGATTGAGACTGTTCATGAACGGTAGTGAAATATGCTAACTACCGCTCACGCCCTCTAGCCCGAAGATGACATGTATATGACGGTGGACATAGATATTTTCCTTCCCCGTGTCCAGCGGCGTATGGTACCAGTATCTAACAAAATACTATGCCCCGAAGAGCGAAATAAACAAATTGGAATTTAGTTGGGAGCAGCGGTTATGAAACCAGCATATCACAAGTCACATATTTAGGGTCATGTCACTTTTTCTGGTCTCCTTTATTAATAGAGTTATTAAGCGAAAGTCAACTTCCATAAGTGTATAGTTTGCATACTCAATAGATTGATAAAACATGTCCTAGAAATTGAGCTCAACCTAAACTTGGCCATGCTTTATACAACAAATACCAACATCCCAGACGTAGGTCAAGTAACACTGCTGATAGCAATGTATGGGTGAGATCATTATATCCGAGCAAAGAATATTGGGTAACTACAACCTTAGCGAGCCAAACCCAAACGTTAATATTTTAAATAAGCAAAAACATACAAAAGAATATTCATAAAAAATCAACAGTACAGAATTTTAACCATCCCGAAGATGGCAAGCATATAGCGATGGATATAGCAATATTTCTATCTTTATTTCATCCCCTATATCCAGCAGCGTATGGTCCCAGTATCTAATAAAAGTGTATGCCCCGAAGAGCGAAATAAATAAAAAGGAATTTAGTTGGGAGCAGCGGTTATAAAGCCTGCGTATCACAAGTAACAGCCAAACGACTAAATTAAAAAGCAGACAATATATCCTATGAGTGGTTAAACAATACCCAGAGTATTTTATCGGTCGGAGTAGTGGATCCACCGAATCGAACATTAAGTATGAAAACAAAAGAAATTGAAAATGTACCACCGATCAGTAAATATAAGTATCGGGCTCAAGGTTGCAATTGGTGAAATATTGAACTTGATAACTTACTTTGTGGCTTTCTAGGTTTTTGTGTTTGTTTTATTTTATATAATAAGCGATAGCCACGAAAGCAACAAAGCAAATACTCAACGACTTGGCAGAAGCCAGAGCAACAAGAGAAAAAACATTAAGGTTACGAGGAGACAACCTTAACGCATAGCGTATCGTATCTAGACATTTGCTTTGCTCTTATTTGCAAGGGGAAATACATGTTTGACATTTAATGATAGTAACGTTTCTTTTACGAATGGAAATTTAGAAAATTATACCATGTGGCCATGAGAAGAAATAACTTCATACACTCCTGTCAGATAATATGGCATTCTATGCAACTATTAATCAACACGTTGCTCCACGTTGCTAACGTCAGAAATTTGCGACAGTAAAATCCCCGATTTACCGTCTGAAAAATATGAGACGTCACATAACGTTGATACAAACGACGTCATTGGATGACGTCAACAAAATGTTGGCATTCGTGAATTTGAGTTTTCATAGAAAAACAAGTGTTGATGTATGATTTGATTTTATATTTGTAGCATTTCAATGGAAAAGCACTATAATCTTAGCATGGTTATCTCTTAACTAATTTGTATAGACAAGGTTTGCAGATGTCAATGAAGCCTTGTCAACGCGTTTGTGTTTTTGATGTCAAATGCATATCCTATTGCCTTTTGTTTGTTTTAATGCCTGCTTTTGATTGACTGTGTTCTGTGAAATCTGTTCGACTTTTATACTTACTTTTATATGTTCAATAATCGGGAATCTGGATATTATATTGAAAATCGACAATCCCTTGTTTTATACTATGGTTAAAATGTATGTCCAAAATAAAGCTGATATTTAATGCAATTTCGGGAATAATATGCAAACTTTATTGCATAAGTGATGATTTCACTTTTGACATTGTTAATAATCCCGATTTGTTCGGACGTGGATTTTCCCGGAACAAAATCCTGTAATGTAATAAATTAACTGATCTCAACTTGTTCATTGTTGTCTAAGGTTTATAATCTTGTATCACTTATATTGCTTATATTGCGTATTTATTCTGTCTAGTATGTTAGTAGAATAGCTTAACGAGGATCTCTTTATTTACACTGCCCTGTTTAATTGAGAAAACAACAGAGGGAGCTTGGTGCGGCCTAGACCAAACAATGTACAGACACCAAGCGGCCATTTTTCAACTGTCCTTTACAAAGCGGTAAGCCTGTTGTATTCTCTTTTATGTGTTTGGTTGCGTAGTTTGCGTATATGTATCCTTGTTATCGTTGGTACATGTATGTGTTGAAAGTTTGATGTTGATGGACCGTGTTAAATGAATGCTACATTTCTGTTGAATTTGTGTTTACCTACAACACATCAGTTGACGTGTTCATGCTTGTAGGAACAACATCTAAATTCATTTAGTCAACGATAGTACTCACAACCATCACTGCTTATTGTCTGTTGTAGCACTGATAACAAATGTGCACTGCGTATATGCCTGTCGGCACCGCAGATAAAGTTTGGACTTATAGGACGGTAACGTTTGATATTTGTCTTTAATTTTGTCTTGTCGTACCCTTAACGGTTTGTTCTTTTGTTGCTATGGCTTCCGTCAAGTCAATGAGTACTTACCTTGTGGATTTCTAGGCTTTTTTTTCATATTATACACATGATCATTTATGTGTTTTACCTATATTGCCTATTAATACTGCCTTGTTTGTTAGAGATTATAACCTGGCGGGAATATATTTATTTACACTGTCCCGTTCATTAGGATCAAAATAGGATCAGCGTGAGGTTTGGGCACCCTAAAACCTGGTTTAAACCCCAGCGGTTTTTGCCTCTGACCGTTCCAAGGGGGTAACCCTATTGTCAACTATTGTGTGTTTGAGATGTCTTATCTTGCATTATTTTCATCTTTATGGATAGTTGTACTTTGTTTCATTGTGTGTTTGTGATTGACAGTCCTCCTTGAATGCCACTTTTCCTGCTCGATTTTTATATCTGATTTTTGGTTTATCTGCTATACGATAACAAGTTTTCTAGAAATTCACGTAGACTACATATAATTTACATGTATGTGCTTAACTGCATTTCACAAGTGCATCATTTGTTGATGAAACATGTCAAACAGATATTGTTTTCTATTAAATGGTAAGGATTTGTCTTAAATCCATTATTTTAAGTGTCTACCCACGTTTAGCACGTAATACTTTGTGCACTTATAGGAATATATGTGACACATCCACTCGAGGTGATACAAGCTTCCAAACCAAATTATTCTTAATAATAATCTTATTAAATTCGCAAATCAGTCTACAGTTATACACGGAAGGCCCATTACATGTATTGCCTTTTAGCACGGTATGTGCTCATTGTTGCAGTTTTTTCCCCCTAACTATTGAGTGGGCACTGCTCTTGTAGTATTCTAATAAAACAATAATTTCGACGAAATCAACACTTCTTTTATGAAACGTCCACCCCAGGTGTTAATCGTTTTCAGATCAAGTTGTTCTAATAATTTTCTATTGCACTCATTCCAGTAATCTAATACACGTGGACATTAATATGGGGTTATATTACTTAAAGTCAAATGCGATTAAACATTTGTTTGTTGTTAATGAATTTATTAATCGGCCGATTATATCCATTGCACGCAATCAAAATATGTATCAGAGATAATAGGTAACACAAATTAAAGCATATGTTTCTCAAATTAAACGTCTATTGTTACTTATAATTTCAAAATAATATAAATATTTATTTCATGCTTAGCAGTGAAATAGTGGATTTTAGCAGTGAAATAAAAGTGGTATTTCATACATGTACGTGTGAAATATAGAGTTTTATTTTTTCACTGCCGGAACTACTTTTTTCAATATCAAAAACAATTCATTGATTTGTTTTCGAAAATAACTGTTTAATATATCATTCGACTATAAATGGTCTAACTAAGAAAATGAGCTATAGTTTGTAAAACTGGTCAAGTATTTCAGAAGTGTTGTGAAAAACAATATGCCAGTTGGAAAAATGCTAGTTGGTCATTTTGTTAAAAAAACTACTATTTTCAAAAAGTTGCTATAATAGTTACATCATTCGACTGGAAATAACGTAATGATTATAAAGCATGAAATAAAAAGAAAATGTGTTGTTTTGTCGTAAATAACAGACTGTATTTCATCTAGAAGTGATCAAACTTCAATAGATTCATATAAAGTTCTCGTTGAAATAAAATCTGTTATTCACTCCAAAATAGCAATATCCTCTATATCTTTTATTAGTCCGCTGTTTCTCAATTACTGGTACGCTATAATTTAAATGTCGTTGCTGTAAAACATAATGTATCATTTCTGTTAAAAAACAAATATCGCTGATCTCTTTTTCCTTCCATAAAATAAATCGCCCATTGCTTGATTTATTCGTGTTACATAACTGTAATATTCCTAGCGGGGATATCTTTATTTATACTAAATTGGGATGACAATAACGTGAGGTTTGATGCACCCTAAAACACTGTTCAGACTCCCACCGTTTTGCCACTGAACTTTTCAAACCAGCAAACCATTGTCTTTCCATTTTATGCTCTGGACGCACTTTTTGCTGATATTTATCCTCGTTTTTTCTTGGTTGTTTTTAATGCTTGGGTTTGGTGACTGGCATTATGTGAATGATACATTTGCTTTCCAACTTGTGTTCTACTTTCAAATTAATGTGACATGTGTATTCCAACCAATCACTTCGTATTTACTGATTAAACCTTAATAGAAAAAGGTATAAAATAAAAGTATATAAATCGAAGGAAATGCAGCCTTCACAGAACACAATCAACCTAAAACACGCATTAAAACACACATCAAGTCCAATGTTAATACACTCAAGTGATATGAAAACGCAACGCGGGAATTTCCGCTATATATTGTATGTACAATATGCTGCTTTTAATCGAATGGTACATGGCTACGTAAGACCTTTCCTTTTGGAAAAAATACTAAAATAACAAATAATACAGCAAATAGTATTCCTTCAATGTTTCATTATTCACAGAGTACGCGTTTGGCTCAATCATGTGAGCAAACTAAGGATGCAACATTTTGCAAACTATTTACGTTAAATACAGTACTGAACTAGCTCAATTTTTCAAAGAGCTACTTCAACATTTATGAAGTTCTTGTTACAAAGTGTAGTGTGATTTAAACGTCTACAACATCACAGTTGGGTCCTTTCTCTAGTTAACTGCAACTTTCTTTTTAAAAAACATCTTGGGATTTCTTTGGAATATTATGTGCAATTAAGTGTGCAGTATATACAATATATAGCGGTAATTCCCGTGTTGCGTTTTCATATCACTTGAGTGTAAGAAGAAATGCATGTGACACCACAAACACAAACGGGTTGACAATGGGACCTTGGTATGGTCAGTGGCAAAACGGATGCTAAGGGTTTAAACCAGTTCATTACGTGTTCCCGTCTTAAATCCATTAAGCGATGGGAAAGTTTATATTTGCAGGATTTTATAACGGATATTTCGAAAATAAAACTCGTGAATAAACCTGTTTAAAATTTCCAGTTAAATGTTTGAATTTTACAACATGCAAACTTTTAAAACCGAAATTATGATTTGATTTTATACCCCAGTCAACCCCGTTTTCTCTTCTGGGATAAGGGGCTGGATGGGGTATGAAAATTAATACTCGGACCTCGTAATGTCTAGAATCACCGAAACACATTCTTACGCGTTTTGTCATCCCCATACAACTGGACCGTGTTTATAAAAAAATTCTGTCAGGCTTTATTCTCTAACAAACAAGACAGCATTATTTAAGAAATAGAACATCGTTTATTGTGAATTATCGTTTAATATATCACGGTTTTGAGTTCAATTGTAAACAATAATTTCACGAGCCCGAAGATCAAGTGAAATTATTGTTTACAATTGAACGACAAACCATGATATATTATATATAATTCACCGTAAGGTTTTCTAGACAATCACGAAATTAGTATTTACAAGTTTGTGTTTAAATGCGTTTCTCAAGTGCATTATTTGTTAATGAAACATGTCAAAACGGTATTGATTTGAATTACATTCCAAGAACCTGTCTGCTGTATATTGCCTTAATTTCCTTCACGTTAAGTACGTAATACTTTGTGCACGGAACACAATCGTATTAGAATAAATCAAAACTTCATATGACAAGTCCAGTGGAGATGATAGACGCTTCCAGAACAAGTTGTAATACTTATATTGTTAAATTTAGTTTAAACTTATTTATTTTACATCGATTGTAACTAAAGCTCTATGAACTTATTTGAATCACTCTCGATGTCTTCCTGGGTTGAAACAGTACTAAGCAATGCAGATAAAGTGTCTTGCTCAGGGACACAACGCATATGGCAATGACGGGAATCGAACCCACGACTTTTGGATTATGGGTCCAACGCTCTACCCCTAGACCACAGGGCTCCACACATTTTTAAATGTGCGTATCATCAGATCATTATAACAATATAGACGAAGGACGATTACTGTTATATCCTTTTGAACATGGTACATATCCTTTGTACAGAAACTATCTGTTAAGTTTATATAATTTGCTCTGATTGTAATGCTTACACTACGTGGTCGAGTATTAACTCCAAGAAGCGAAAACGGGGTGATGGCTGGGGTATGAAATAGAACCGTAAATTTTGCTTAAAAGTTTTGCATATTGTAAAATTAAAACATTTAATATGTAATTTTAAACAGGTTAAACAGATTTTCAATAAAAATATTTTCAAATGTGTTTGTTTGTCGAAACATCCGTTTTAAAATCCTGTCAATACCAATGGATTTAAGGCGGGACCACGTAATGACATGAAAAAGAGTATTTGTAGATTTGTCGTGAAGAGCATATATTATTTCATCTCGAAGTATTCAAACTTCAATATGTTCGCTCATAACTCGCATCCATGAAAATATTCAATGGGTTGATGCACTATTTTCAAACACGATTTATTTAAAAGTACTCAGAAAAACGTGAAAAGTAAATGAAATAAGTATCAAAATGCCTTGAAAATAAAGGAGATATGACCTATTGAAAATGTGCATAGAACATAAATGGAGAGAGACATCTTGGAACAATGACGTCATGGAGTCTTTTTACCGTATCTGGCATACTGACAAAATTACAAAATACATTTTAAAGCAACGAAAATCACTGCAAATTGATTTAAAATGTTTGCTTTAAAAGATATTTTGCCAATATGCCATATATGGTAAAAAGGCGCGATGACATCATAAGTTTTCTCAATTCTCGATGAAATAAAATCTGTTATTTACTCCAAAACAACAAATACCCTCAAAGTATGTATATAGTTGGATATTATCAATATGTACTGAACCAAAGAAGTTTAGCACGGGTTTTTAGGGACATAGATTTAAAGCGACGTCTCAGAATTACCTCCCATATATTAAACAAAAAAATAAACAAACGCATTGCTTTGAACAAATTTAATATATGACACTGACACAAATTGCCCATTCTGTCATTGTTTAAAAACAGTTGAAATGTGATCACAAACGATTGCTATTCTCAAACAAAAACATTCAAAATTGTGTAATTTTAAAATTACACCTCTTTCCATTGAAATGAGAACGATTTTCGATAACCTATAAAAGTATATTCACATCATACTTGCCTTATTGTTATCACCGACTTTGATTACAAATGACTTTGTAGCATTATTAGTGGTCATATTAGTGGTCCCTTTACCATTGACCCCGATCATACACGGCTCTGTATCTCGTCTATGGAAATTACATGCATTATATTCAGAATGCGTTCAAACATCTGTTTTGGACAACATTGTTACTTGAAAACGTTAAACAACATATTATGTCTGCTGGGGTCAACATAAAAATAGTTTTTTTGTTTTTTTGTTTTTGTAGTTGTTTTGTTTTGTCGGAGGAAGTTACTTTGGCGAACATCGTGTTTTACAATGTAATACATTTGTGAAGTGTGTAAAATAATGTTCTTATGTTGGTATATTTGGTGACCCATTTGTCAATATATTATTTCTATAGTATCGCGATATATTTGCTTATATGATTATATATGAGCATGTGTACAAACTAGTGACAATACAACGTTTAAATCGGGTACAATTAGCTTGATAATAAATGCAAACTACTTCCTTTTGATAAGGTATCGCGATCCCAAATTGAAAAGTATTAACACCTATTGAGAATATATATATGAAGTTAACTTTATAAATTTATTATTTTTGCGAAAGTTGACAATCAATATCCATTGTCACTCTCACTGGGATGCAATATTTATTTTATTATACCGAACAAAACATGTTTTCATTACAATTTCAATATATGAGGGGAAAAAATGCCAATATTTTTTTTCTTCAGTTTTGATTAAAAGTAACAAATTTGCTCGCCACATTTGTTTATTGTCGTTTGGTAAACCAAGCGTCTTACGATTGACATAACTTCAACTGCATTTTAATAAGCGTCCATCGATTTCCAATTGCCAAAGCGTGTCGTTATTGGAAAACCCCAAAACCTATTGTTCATACTTCCCGTGACGTCACAATCGTGCGATAGTAAAAATTGTTTACCGGTGAACAGTAAAAATTGCTTCACGCTAAGGGTATGGAACATTTATACAGGAGTGTAAACGTGAAGTATAATAACATAGTTTATTGACTTGAACCTTAAATGAAATTGTCATTAATATACATATATAACAGACTTTAGCAATGGTACTAGTAACTCAGATACTAGACGCTCAGCAAATAAAGGGTAGTGCTCGAACAGGTCAACCCGTATCAGGTGGGGTATCAGGTGTGTTAACGCTTTAACTACACACCATTAAGATACGTATGTGAGTACAAAAATACTGTATGTTAAACAATCAGTAGGAAACTGTAGGAAACTAATTTCAGTATTCATTCTTATTATGGTTATTCAAACACTATAATTATATTCCAGATTCCAGAGTTTTACTGCAAACAATAAATTCCGTTAGTCACACTATTTGGTTAACATGCGACAACGTGCTTGTTGCTACTCACATAGCTACTTTATCGTCTTTTACTTCTCCAAGTTGATTGCTGATACATGTCACAGTGTTGGCTTTTTCAGAGATACAAGTGTTTATCTCAATTTCAAACGTTAGTAATAATCGATCAGGCAATGCGCTGTTTTTACAGATTATAAAGTTGTCATGTTGACTATAACACAATAATAGTAGTAGCGGAAATGGAAGGTAGTGACTGCCTAATCTCCCTTGATGCCAGTGCTGAGACAGAGATTATATGTAAATAGAGTTGTCTGTTAAAAACAACATGTGTTCCATATTTTCTGTATTCAAAATGATAAATTATAAACCTTAATTAAATCTACTGTTAGATATATGATTTTAATGTCTCTTATACAAGATTATTCAATTCTTAACTAAAGATCAATATCTTAATTTACCTGTTCTTATACTTAATATATGTGATTTCTCATGATATTCTAAATCATTCATTTAGTTTATAAATGTGCTTATACTATAGACACTAGTTTAGTCTTTATGTTTTCTTACCATAGCTGCACGTATGTGTTATGTGCATATTAATGTTGTGCATGTCGCTTCAAAAGCTTACTAATTGACTGTGTTGGTTGTTTAATATCTTGCCTTCTTTAAATGAAATTTACTTGACTTGACTTATTGAAACTGAGGTTGATACTGCTGTTGTTGTGAGATAGCGGTTGTAGTGAAAATATGATACTTGGTAGTTAAACCCTGATTACATTGAATACAGTAGTACTACTGTATTTAATGTTGTTTCGTACTCTACCGGCGTTTTTGTTTTAAATTAACTATGTAATATTGCGTTTTGGCGTATATCTGACAGAGCACTTATGTGGTATTTGAAGAAATATTTGTTTAACAATTGTTAGAATTAAGGTTAAATTGCCAACACTGTAAAGAAAAATAAGAAATAAAAGTTGAGCCTTAAACCCAACCACTCCGACTTCATTTTCTATTTCAATTCTGGACTTGTCATCTTTTTTTTTCTTCAAATTGATGTATAGGCCCTGACCTATACGGTATAATAGTAGCTACGCCGATGATCGTCCATGGGACCTACAACATATGTATGCTCCATATTGAACATTTCTGTCTGAACACTTGTATGATGTCGACGGTGTGCTTAAATAAAATAACATAGTATTTTAACTGTTTCGCTCGAAACAACTTCATATTTCCTCTTTCTTTTTGAAGACTTCATTTTTACCTGGTAACATAGGCAAATTTAAAACCTAAATCATGTATATGTGTAACAGAAATGAGTAGCCTTAACACACGTCTTCCTACATGCTAAATATGATTTCAGCATATTTATTTTGCCTAAGTCTAGAACAAATCGATTTAATGTTGATACAATTGATGGCAATTAAGATATGCGTATTTCGTATACATCTGGCATATCAGGGACTGATCAGTTATCAATTGTGTCTAGTCCATTACGTGGTCCGAGTAATAACTTTCCAACTACATACAACCCCTTTTCCATAAAGCGAAAACGGGGTTGGCTGGGGTATGAAATAAAACCTTAATTTCGGTTTAAAAATGTGCATATTGTAAAATTAAAGTATGGCATAGGCAATTTCAAACAGGTTATCACTTTTTTCATCAAAAAAATAACATGTTTTATGTCGAAATATCCGTTATAAAATTCTGATAATAATAAGCTTTCCCATCGCTCAATTGCATTAATGCGGGACCACGTAGTGGACATATCATCGATGTTTGAAGACATATGCTATGTATAAACCGTATGTAGTACATGTATGTATGTAAACTGTATAAGTACATATACACTACTCAACTTTTATAACCGGTCACTTTTCAAAGAATTATATATTTTTAAATAATTCATATTTTCATTTGAAATTTCAACTGGCGTCGTTTGAAAAATATCGCTAGCGATTTATAAAACTTTATCTGCCTTGATTGGACTAAAACCTTGTTGATAAACTTAATAAAATATTGGTATGTGTTTTGCTGATTTCCAGTGTTTAGTATTCGTGTTATTTTCAAAAAACCTGGGTGATCGATTATAAAAGTTGAGAAGTGTATTACATCATTGCATATTCATTATTGAATTTATTTAACGAAGTGACAACTACATGTATAAGTTATGCATCATACACGTCATACACTGAAATTGGGTAAATATACATTTCAATTAATAATGTATCATACGATTTAACAGCGTAATTTACTTTAGTTCAATTCACACCCGGAAACGAGGATCACCATTCCCTTTCTTGTCTCATACTTAGAAGTTAAGACGTATAGTGTATCCCCAAGTTTTATATCTGGAGTAGATTGAATCTAGATTAAAATCTAGCGTACATATTTCATTTCCAAGCGTGCAGACAGTGTAATACATTTAGCTACTAAAATGGAAATTGTGTGTTAGTGAATTTCCTATAATTATGGCTGTGTAATTGAATTAATTATCGCTATATTTGATTATAGTTAAACATCACGAACTTGTGGCTTTATTTGACCATTGGCAATTGACATTAGATTAAACATTGTCATATTGGCAGTGTTTATTCTAATGCCCGTTACTCTTGTAATTTTAGTTGGGTGCAATGAACACGCATGGCGGGGTGAATTTACCGCATGTAAGTATTAGCTGGCGGCAAGCATTCCCAACAGAGCGCATTTTCCCTATGCTGATGGTTAAACTAATTATCTTGATAAATTCGTTGAATTATTTATATCAGTGTTGCAGCCCTAATAGTAAAAGTACAATGCATTCATTTTATATCGGTATATGACTTTCACGAATCGGTAACATGTTTTTTTAAAAAGTATTTAAAATGTAACAACACTGCTATTTATTTCTTCTTTTTTTGTATACCTGACGATGCGCATTAACTCGATACCTCTATACTCTAGATAAGCCAAATATAGATACAGGTACACAGGCAGTCATATTTGGGAATACAACGTTTCATAACCCTTCTAATGCACATACAAGACCATGTGCATATGCATATTCATAGACGCAACTACGAATGTATTCAAATACATATCAGATGCAAAAGTAACGAGAAAATGAACCGATAAGGAGATACATTGTAATACATGATGCAACACCTTTACAGGAAGCGTTGTCTCATTCTTAGTGCGAAATGTTCAGCGTAACCTACTTTAATTCCATTCATACCCGGATATGAGGATCACCATTGCCTTTTCTTGTCTCATACTTAGAAGGTGAGACGTATAGTGACGTGTATCCCCAAGTTTTATATCAGGAGAAGATACAATCTAGATTAAAGTCTAGCAAACAGATTTCATTTCCAGTGTAATACAATTATATACAAAAATGGAAATTGTACGTTAGTTAATGCAACTCCAATACACAAATCGAAACATCAATACTTGTAATACAGTGATACTGGTATGTGTCAGTAAGGCTATAGATTAACAAAGACAAGTCACGATTAGAGCAACCATTCTGAAAATATCAGAAAATAGGATGTGTGTTTCAAAGTCCACTTTCTTTCCGAGTCTCTGAGCAAACGTATAATGATGAATTTTTGGAAACCGTAGAGATGGAACAAGATGGCAGCAATAAACACATGCGAAAGGTATGTATATTGAAAATCAACCCCTTCCTTTGAATATTTTGGTTATTTCATTCAATCAATGTAAAAGGGATGCCCCTAATCGGTAATTAGAACCATACCCAAGTCATGTCCATATTAAACGTTCATCGCCCGTATTCGGCGTCCATGTGGACAGAAATAACTTTTCAAAATTTGAAGCGAGGAGTGAGCCGTGTTTCGTACATGATGGGGTAACATAGATGAGTTATATCCATTCAAATACAAGGAACCGCAGCATGCCTTAAGACATTCGAAACAAAACAAGGTTGACCGTGTAGAGAACGGTATTTTAATTGACGGAACTAATCAAGATCCTGGACAAAAAGTAAACTGTGTAGACAGTAAAAAGGCTAACGGTGTAGGCTATTCAATTAACAGACGTTACATCGCCATTGCACTCAGCATAATAGGGTACATCTCATTACACTGTATTGCTAGAAATTATTATAAAATTCCATTTTCTATTTATTTATTATATCTAACATGGATTGAGAAACGATAGTTAGAAAAAACATTAACTGGGTATTGCCTGTGCATTGTGGCGGCAGTAAAAGGTCTCCACATGCTTGCAATCAGAACTGCTATTCATTCCGATCTTTGGAGATCACTTAGCCCGATACTTCTGTACATATATCGATGGTACAATTCCGAATAGGTGGTTCCACTACTCCAGCCTTTAAAGGTTCCGAGTATTGTTTAATCACCCTTAGGATATGTTGTGGCAAGAGATGACGATTGTCAATCCGGATGTCTCAAGTTCGGATCTCGTGTCCAAATATAAGTTTCTCTCCTTATAAACGGGTTTACGGCCATGAACTAGCTTGAAATTAGTAATAAACCAAGCGTAACACGCCTTCCATTGGCTTTAGGTACACAGAGTCAACTGATAATCTACTTTTCATTTTAACTCTATATTAGTCTGATAATGTACTGGTTATTTCTCAATGTTATTTCAGCAAAATATACTAAGTATAAATCAACGTCTACTACTCAAATATTGGAATATGTAATTTGTATTTTCTGGGGCGTTCTTTCGAAGGTATTTCGCCTAGGTATTCAAATAGAAACGCATTGAATCACGCATAACGCACACACAATTACGAAGAAAGGATAAAGTCTGCAATGCCAACATTACATCGATACAGTAGGAACGCCAAGCCGCCGCGGAGGGATATTTACTTAAAAACGTCACGCGCAAAAAACGTAAACAAACTGCGTTTTGAGCAGATTTCAGGTTGGCGGTCAAAATGACACCGGTGATGTAAACTGTATTCAACTGACAATGTACAACGATGACACACATAAACAAATACATGAATTCGTTTGTTACAGAAAGGATTTTAAGTTTTTACGTGTTTTGTCGATTATTTTTTATTAAAAATACGATTTCTAGGCTTTTACAAATTACCGAATGTTTCGAAAAAATATGTGAAATTTGAGCTTTTAATCAAATTGATAATTACAGTTTGTTCTTATAGCGAGAAAAAATACGAAAGCAATAACGTCGAGAAAAAACCTTCCTCTACAGGCCTGTAAAATTTCATCAAAATTTGGAAAAAGTACTTTTTTCTACCCAAAAAAACGTTTCATGACCGTTCATAAAATTCCACACAGAAAAGTGAGACTCTCTTCAACCGCGTGCTTCATACAAAAACCTTTCAGAATCATATTTTTATCACTACAGTTAAAACATAATTTATACAAGTCATTTCCTTATAAAATAACCGTCATTTTCATGGTGTACTTTTAAAAATAAATTTAGGTCTATGTTGAGTTATTGTGAAAATTATTTCAGTCAACAAACATGCGTAAGAGAAAAATGTCAGCTGTTTATCGATCGACTTCAATTTTTTTATTTTGTACCTCGATTTGTATGAAGATTTTAACAGCGAGAAAAAAGACAAGAACATGAACGATGAGTTTAATCCTTCCTCTGGCAGTATGTGAATTTTCAAGCAAATTTGAAAAAAGTACTTTTTTCTACCCAAAAAAACGTTTGGTCATTGTTTTACGCAAGCGTTTCGAACGTTGTTTTTGTGTAGTTTTGTTTACACGGCATGGAAATACGGCACGCAATACATCGGTCAGCTCTGTGCGATAAACTCTGAAATTACCTGATATATCGTAGTGAACAGACAGTCGATAAGAGTCAAAATATTTATGCTAACACAATATATTTTAAAATCGATTTTTATTGAAAATATTGCGAAAAAATCAATACCGTTTTCCCCCGAAGACCACATTCCAACACAGAATTGTGACGTCACAATGGTTGTAATAGTATAATCACAGTGTGAAAAGGTGTACGCGAACAATTTTTTAACTCTTCGAAAGGACGTGGGTTTTTATTGTGTTTTTTTGGTCGAAGAGCCCTTTAAAAAAAGTATCATTGGCTATTATCCTTTCAACCCGTTCCCCACCACTCCCCACCACCCAGCACATTTTTTTTTTAAATGGACATAATTAATCTAGAATGCGAATTATGATTTTCAATGTATTTTAAAGGCCATTTGGATTGCCGACGCAAATATAAATTGAAATAGGGCTTTATTGATTTGAACAGCGACCGCAGAGGGAAGTAAGATGGATGAATAGTCCCATTAGACATGCCATCACCTGGCAATATCTCCTCCATTCTTACGCAGAGCTACGCCAATGACATCTACCATCTTTTATGAAACTCTATTAGTACCAATCAGTAATTTTTTTATTTTGTATCTCGATTTGTATGAAGATTTTAACAGCCAGAAAAAAG
Organism: Cyrtodaria siliqua; assembly: GCA_037043455.1. Taxonomy (NCBI): domain Eukaryota; kingdom Metazoa; phylum Mollusca; class Bivalvia; order Adapedonta; family Hiatellidae; genus Cyrtodaria; species Cyrtodaria siliqua. Next base: position 72,163 of record JAWPHD010011905.1, read on the forward strand.
ACAAGAACATGAACGATGAGTTTAATCCTTCCTCTGGCAGTATGTGAATTTTCAAGAGAATTTGAAAAATTTTACGCAAGCTCTGTGTGTGATAAATTCTGAAATTACCTGATATATTGTAGTGAACAAACAGTCGATAAGAGACAAAATATGTACGCGGACAATTTTTTAATTGTCCGTCGAAAGGACGTGTGTTTTTATTTATTTAAAAAAAGTATCATTGACTATTATCCTTTCGACCCATCCACCCCCGCCCCACCCCCACCCAGCACATCTTTTTTAAATGGACAGAATTAATCTAAAATGCGAACTATGATTTTAAATGTATTTTAAAGGCCATTTGGATTGTCGACGCAAATATAATATGAACTAGGGCTTTATTGATTTGAACAGCGACCGCAGAGGGAAGTAAGATGGGTGAATAGTCACATTAGACATGCCATCACCAGGGCTCCAGCTCCTTAGGTTCAACTCCTTTTCCACTGTGTAACCGAGGCCTTTTTTTGAAAGTCTGTGAAATAGCATCTTTGAAACAATCTGTGTATTAAACCGTGCCAGCGCCTTTACATCTGAGATACCAAGAACACATGATTGGCAATCGACCACTTACATGTATGTGTACCCTGCTGCATCCCCCACTTACATGTATGTGTACCCTGCTGCATCCCCTCCCCTCCCCTCCCCTCCCCCCCCCCCCACTCACCGCCACCACTTACACAGTTTAACTCATCTTAGTGGGGTTCGGGGTCCCTCCCGCCCTCACTCCGTTTAACTTATCCTAGTTGGGTTCGGGGTCATGCTACCCGTATTATGTTTTTTTGATGTTACAATGCTCGTTCTGACGTATATTTCAGAGTTATAAAACGGTAGATAAAGGTAAGTACACACATGTACCTGAAAATCCCCCACACACACACCCCACAAACCCCACACCGCCAATATCTCCTCCATTGTTATTGCATTTTTGGACTTTTTATTTCGATTTCCGAGTTAGGCGTAGGGTCGGGCGTACCGTCTTTTATGAAACTATACTAGTACCAATCAGTAAGGGATGGGCAGAACCCTGCAGTCTATAGGGTAGATAGGCTCGCGAGGGTAATAACCCTAAACTTAGTATCCTTTTATAAAATTCGGATTCGGCCGGGTTAGCAATGACCAAGACACTTTCCCTTAGTCTCGTCCGTCGGATTGGGACGTAAACCGGGCGGTGTATCGGTTTATCCTCCGAGCACGTTAAGGAATCTATTCGATAACAAGAGTAGGGCAGTTTCCGAGATTTCTATGTATTCCTTCCCCTCTCTCTGGGGCGGCTCTAAATAACCTATACTGTGTTGATGAGCCGTTAAACAACATTCAATTCAATTAAACGTATATTGTCTCGTGGTCTATCTTGTGTGTCGTCTCAACATGGGATAAATAAGAGCTATTAACATTGTATATTTACTTATATATATTAGGCAAAAAAAAAAAAAACTGTGTTTCCGGTGGCCCGACAGACCCTATTTTTAAACTTTTTATGAAAAAAAAAGAAATATATATTTGTTCTGAACAATGATTTATCACAATATATCGAGGTAAACTGACATCACAGAGAAACTTTCAGCTGTATCATCAACTTGAATGGGGTTTATGATATAAATATCTTGCTCCGAAAAACATTTAAAGAAAATGCCTACCTACCGACCCTATTTTTTCAAAGCATGCAATAGGAAACACACCTATTTTTTTGTTTGGCCTTACTATATGTAACTTATAAATCGGTTACTGTGCAGCTTCTTCTATTTTTTAATTTTCTAACGTACTTAAAATTTTAAGATGGTCGCCAAAATGAGAAAAGCACGGAAAACAGCATCATGTATTATAATACACAAATCTGTCATGTGCTTTTGTCAGCAAGGACATTTATCATTCCTGATTTATTTTAAATGGATTCGAGGCGGTCTGGAAGACTATAGGCGTCTGTCTATTCAAATACGTAATGCGTTTCATTTTCATATTCAATGTACATAATATTATGCTCTAACCACAACTTTGCCAAAATCAAATTCATAGTTATTGAACATGTCAATAGCAATGAATTATTGCTAAGGAAGAACGTTATACATATTTTCATAGAGTAAGACGAAAATGTGTGTTTCATGAACATAGGTAATAGAGGATCTTACATGAGAGCTGACAGAGCTTAAAGTGATCCCTAAGCGTCTGCCATGTCCACTGGCACAGATATATATATTATAGGGAGGTCAAGTGTAGTTCAAATGTTGGATATACTCAGGTTTAATGAATTCATAAGTCATTCAACTGAAAAAGTGATCATTTGTTTAATAGGCATGTCAAACATATAATACATACTGGTAATGGCTGTGAGTGAAATGTATAAATTATTGGTGCAATATTATCAACAGTTTAGTAATATAATAATAACTATTAGCTTTGCACTATTCTAGTATTAATATTAATGATTGCAAACATGTGAATTATGTAGAAAAACTAATGGGACGCTGCGAGTTGTTAGCTTTTCAGCAAATCAAGATTGCTGTGTGTCCCTTTAAGGTCCATAATTAATATATTAATAAAACAAGTTACAACCCTATGCTGTGTTTTTTTAAAGTTGTGTCACAGGTTTTGAACATAGTTCAGCATCAACATGTATTCTCCGTTATATGTACACGTAACAGTCAGTTCAATAAAACTGTTGCTTCAACGTCTCAAATGGAATGATGAGTGTTTTTTTATTGAGTATTAAATAAGCAAAACTACTTTTCACATCACTCTCATTGGCATGGATGACAGCGCTAAATGCATGTAGGAGGAAACCAGCATGCACAGATCCTTGTGAAAAACATGAGTGTCAATTAGTGTTGAGAACAAGAACTGTAGATGTAGTTCAAGATAATCCATTCAATTTATTGTTCAATACTTGGATCCATTACAGTTGTATAAATGGCAGCATCTTGTCTGAAAAATAAAGAAAATGCAAACACTGAGTATTACAACTTAAATATCTGGTGTACATGAAATACTAAAACTTGATCACTTTTAATAATATACAAAATATGTATTTTATATAGAACCTATACAGGCCAAAGAAAATAAAAATTAAACCTATGTTTACATATCATGTCAATAAAAGTGGGCCATTATGTTTATTTGGTATCAAATATTTACTTATCATTTTTTTACTCCATTAATTGTATTTAGACCACAAGATCATTAAATAAAGAAGAATCTGACAGGCTGCAAGCTTAAACATATTAAAACAGATTATATTATTTTTTTACCTCAGAATAACTGATTATTATTTTATTCCCAATAAAAAGAGGAGTCAGCAGTGTATTAAGGGAGTTTGCCTGGTTTACTACAGTAAACACAGACCTGTATATTTAATTAGTCAATATAAAATTTACTGAAAAAGATTACCAAATGTTGTTGTTTTTTAATACTGAGAACGTATGTATTGTTTAAGATCCTTTTCATGCTTTAATACTGTCTCTCAGTTCCACCTTTCAAGGTAAGGTTTCCAGGTGTTTTAACTAGATTTATCTAATTATTATTATTTTATTCTTTTGTTTGGCATTGATGTGAAATGCTTCCCCACAATACAAATAAGTTCTGCTTACAAACCTCTATGAAATCCATCTTGTTTTTGTGAGCTCCTCCAACCTCACCTCATCCAACCAAGAGTCGCATTTCAGATCAGAATATGTAAGATGCAGGCATCATGTCTGTGAGACTGATGTCTCCCTATGAAAAAGATAATGACACAGTGTATAAACGAAATAGCCAAATTACATTTTGATCTGAACATTTCTGAACATTTCGCTGAAATTAAATAATAATTAGATAGATCTATGTATTCAATTCTTATTTCTATGTACTGTTACTTAGAAAATTTGCTTTTTTCCACAACATTGGGAAGAGGCCCAGGCGAGCTTATTTCTCATTTTGGGAAAGATGTAATACTTTACCAATTAAGTAAATTTGACAATACTATGCTTTATTTATATTTTCAGCCAACAGTTATTATAATTACTGTTTCTCAGTCAGAACTGACTCCACAGACAAAAACACATTAATGCTTTTTCTCAAATTCTGAGACACTGCTTTTTTTTGATTGGCAAATATTTCTGCCACAACTGGGGAAAAAACAGTCAAGTTCTCAACTGGGAAAGAGGCCTTTTAGAGGTGTTTCTGTTACATAAGGTAAAAAAGCCCTGTTCATGGTACACAGATCACTTTAGCAGAGTCAGTCACATAAAATAGAACTGGGATGTAGTGTATATTTTGTTTTTAATTGAAAACCAAGTGTTGCAGTATTTAGCATTTCATTGAACACATTTTAAGTAGGGATTGTAGAGAAAATATGGGGGAGGGACGTAGAAGAGAGGGGAAGGGGGTTGGGGATAGTGGTGGGGGCAGCAGGGCCTTTTAACCAGTTTTGGGGAAGGGGCCTTTTGCTCTTAATTGGGGGTGGAATACATAAATGGAGAATGAAATTTCCAAGCTAAGTTTAAAAAGTGGGGAAGTCTGCATGCTTTTAAAAGAAATGAGAGTGGGGAATAGGCCTTTTACAGGCTTCTTCAAAGAAGGGTAAAAAGTCCATGGGGAGGGTATGCGTCAGCTGCCTGTGGGTAAATGTAGAGAAGGGGGTGGCAGGGATGTGGTTTAGGAATTGCTGTGTCCCATGGCCATGCAGCATATGTGGGGTTTGACACTGGCCATTACAGGCATACCATAAGATACCCCTTCACAGGGTTCAGGGCTGAGGGTCTCCCAGCAGTTTTGGGGAACAAGGGAACATATTTTTGCGGAACAAGGCAAAACTTTTGGGGATCACCGGGTCGTATTGTCAGGGAACAAGGGAACATGGACCACCCCTGGAAGGGCCTCATGTCTATGGCTACAGGTCTTGTTATACAAACAAGAATGATTCTGAGAGAGGAATCATATGAATAATTCAATGAAATCAACAACTATGTTTACTATTTACACAGTTTGTCAACATTAACACCATCGATGTGCTTGACAAATTTCAAGAAAACACTGCAAAAAGAGTTGTATACATGTACACATTTGAACTCACGTTTTATTTGCCTGCAGAGTTCTAAGACAGTCAACTGTTTCCTTCATTACGTTAACCTGTGTATATTTCCTATTGTTTATCCCAGTGTGAACGCCCTGCATCAGATATCGCTATCGAAACACAGTGGTTTCCACGTTTACCAACGTGTAAACACATTCTACGTATTGATGACGTAATCCAAAACTGACATGTTACAAAAAGTGTTCACTCCTGTAAACTAGGTACGCGTAAAATTGATAACTGCGGTCTGAATCGACGTTTTTACAAAAAGAAAATGGCGGCGTTTTGTGATTTTTTTAATGAAATAGTCCGGCAAACACTAAAAAAATAATCCCTGTCGCGGAGAATCAAAATGATCAAAAAAGCTGAATAATTAGTTCCTGGCGTTCCCACTGATAAAGAATAGCGCTATTAATCAACCGACAGGAGTAGCCCTGCCTGAAATCATGGTGAATGTCAATCAGAAATTGATGGGCTCGGAATTCGTATATGCTAAAATATGTTTCAGTGAATGGATTTGTATTTTTGATGTTGCTTGGTCGATAGCAGGTAAAGGAATGGAAAGGGTTCGCAATAAAACTGACTTTTTTATGTCCAGACATAATTCAGTAGCTAGAATTGGTAGTAAGGCTCCCATTTGATTCAGGAACACGTCCATTAATATTGTATATGTATATATGTTTATATATCATAGGTATATACAATTGCCATTTTTTTAAATTAAATTAAATTAACATCGAATTACTGTCTGAGCACATTAGACTCACATACATATTAAACAGTATCATTACTATCAATCAAACATGTCACCAAAACACGAGCATAACTGTATTGAACTGAATTGTTACTGTAGAAGTGTCAAAAAAGAAATCAAAGTATATTAGACGGTCGTTAATGTAATCAGGAAGATAATGTCATTTCACGCACTTAAATGTTCGACAATGTGTTGTTTCAAAACCTGCTTAGGTTTAGGATATTTATCAGAGGATAAAAGAAGACACACAAAACAAACAGGTGATATAGCATTCACAGAACTATGTCAAACAAAATACTCTGAACAAACATCAATTACAACTCAGTCAAAAAGAAGTACGCAATGTGAACAAATATCAAATACAACGATGAACTATAATGGAGAAGCGAGGCATGCGATACTACAAACATAATTGGGTTCTTATCAGTCAAACATTTCACTTGAGTATTAAACCAGGGACTGGGTGAATGGTTCAGTTCACTCTTATTAAAATCTAATATAAAGGACATGTGAAAAAAGATATCTCTTCATGTCTAACAATTTCCATTATACCCTCAGCTCAGATACTAACTTAAACTAAAACCAGCTGGCATATACTAATTTACTCGCACTTATTGTCGTGAGAAAAAAAATAATTCTCTTATCTTCAAGCATGTAAAAACAACAAAAACAATTTTAGGTAATAGGCATATGTGTTCAGGCAGATACTAAACACAGAATATTAAAAAAGAACATGTTTAGTTAGGTCTAATGCAAGTCCAAACGTGGGAAGAAAATGGTCCTCCGGGTCCACGAACCCGTGAAGGAATACTTCTGAAAATGACTTACAACATTCTTTAAAACAAATGTAAAAACAAATATTCCAAGGATAGGATATACGTTTACAGGTTTGTAGATAATGATACAATATATGTAAACGGAGATAAATATAACCTAGCACAAAATGAATGACGAAAATATGATTTACTTGCTGTTCCGATATGAGACTAACTTCATGTACTCACTCTTTAGATATGAACTCAGTAATTATTTTCCACATAGGCACCAAGTTCAAAGTGTCACATATTAATGATTTGCTGCAACTTCAATTCAAGTATGGATAACTCAGCAGTGTCATTTTCATATAAGAAAACACATTTTCCACTTGAAAAATCACCAGAAAAGGTGGTATCACAAGACATGTAAGAACGTTCTTGTGTGTTTACTAAACGGGTCAAGGGTACAGCTGTTTTTTTATAAAATACCAAACTAACTCCCAACTCAAAGGCAGCCCTGAAGTCACGTATGCAAGATACTAGACAGGGCCGTGCGGCACCAACCGCATGGCATACCCTGCCAAAGAAGGCATACCCGAATATATAAGGGCATAGCAAAGATCAAACAACAAGCTAACTCCGAACTTAAAAGGTCACGTATACAATACACTAGACAGGGACAAAGCAGCATACCCTGCCAAATAATAAAGGCATGCCCTGCCCGAATATATAAGAAGGGCATTGCAAGGATAAAACACCACGCTAACGCCCAACTTAAAGGCATCCCTGAAGTCACGTATACAATATACTAGATAGGGCCGCGCGGCACCTACCGTTTGGCAAACCCTGCAAAATAATAAAAGCATACACTGCCCGAATATATACCGAAATGAAAAAGAAACGCGACACGGGAATTTTCGCAATATATTGTATATACTGCACACTTAATTCCATATATATTCCAAGGAAATCCGAAGATGTTTTGTAAAAATAAAAGTTGCCGTTAGTTAGAGAAAGTGCACAACTGTGATGTTGTAGACGTTTTAATCACAGTACACGTTGTTTAAACAATAAATTCATAAATGTTGAAATTCC